>LNAC01000203.1:621357-915240 GCA_002007465.1 Ailurus styani
TATATATATATATATATATATATATATATATACCACATCTTTATCCATTCATCTGTTGATGGACATCTAGGTTCTTTCCATAGTTTGGCTATTGTGGACAGGCCAGTCTTCTGCCATCAGTCCATACAATTCAGATGGAGCCAACTTCACCCTCCATGTCCCCCCTCTATTTAGTCCACTTTGTCACCGTGAGGAATTGTAATTCTGTACAAGATCCCAAGTGGGGCTGAATCAGATGGGAGCTCTAAGGAGATTTAGTGGCTTAGTGGCCAGTACCAGTCAGGGAAAGTTTGGCTCCTTTTGGAGCATGAACAGGACAGAAACAAACAGTGAAAAAGAACACAAGAGGGAGACAAATAAAGAAGGACCAAGACATGAGATTGTCTTATCTCACATGCTGAACAGAGGGCTGTGTTCAGGAGATGGACTGCATCCCACCACCTCCCATCTAAAGAAGAGGTAGAGTCACCTCAGTTCCTGAGGTAAGAGTCCTCCATGAGGTCATCCATTGTTGAGAAAATTTCCTCATCTCTTCCAGCAGATCAGTAGTACTTAGAGTCAAAGACCAGGGTAGAAGCAGAGTAAGATTCAGGAAGGGAGATCGGTGGTCATGTTTGAGTAAGAATGAGGAGTCTAATTTCAATTCAACTTTTGTTGAGATTCTGGTTTGGAACAACAGACATGAAACAAGTACTTACAGTACTGTGAGGTAAATGCAATCAGATGTGCAAGATATTGTAAGAACGTGATGGAGGAACATGTTGAGTGGTGGTGGTATTGGGGGGAGACTGCAGGGATAATTTCCTGGTGGAAATAAGAGCTGAGTCATTATAAAAAAAATATACAAGTTAGGGGACAGAGGTACATTGCAGGCATAAGGCACAGGGGGCAAGGGGCAGGGGCAGAAGAGTGACAATCAGTGGGCACATTTGCAAGAGTCAGTAGGTGTGTTTGTTGCAGTAGATAAGCTGTTTACTGGAGCTGGAACCTAAGTACAAGACAAGGACGATAGGAGAGTGATCTGGAGATGGATGTAGCAGACAGATCAGGCAGGGCCTTTGCTACCATGAGAAAGAACCTGGATATCCATAGATCAGAGGTCACACAGTAGTAAACCATAGGCTAATTTTTACCCTCAGATGTGTTGTCTGGCCTGTACAACATCATTTTAAAAATAGAAATATTTCAAATTATCAAGATTTTCACTTTGTTGATGGTTCCTTTTGGTGTGCAGAAGCATGTGAGTTTGATGTAGTCCCACTTGCTTATTTTTTATTTTGCTGCTTGTAGATTTAAAGATTGGGAGTCTTCGTGTATCAAAAATCTAGATTTCTGGTCTCTCTAGAAAAAAATGAGAAGATCTAGCAGTCCTGGGTTTATGCTCTGATATGGTGAAAATTACCTGGAGATAAATAATAGCTGTCCTTCCTGGATGGGGCATATGCATTTCCAGCTCACCACACTCCTTGGTGCTTTCCACTGATTCCTCAGCTGGTACCTGGCTCCTCTCTCTTTTTATCTGTGTGGGCCTTGTATTGAAGAGAATATCTGCAAAAGAATTCAGTCACCTGCATCCAGAGTTTAAGTTGCCCCCGGCATGGTGTACACCCATCAGTGGGTCATTTAGTCCTTCTGTTGCTCAGTTTCTTCATTTCTTCAGTCCAGACTAGTTAATTTCCAAGACCCCTTCTTGCTCCATCATGCTGTTTCTTATCATTAAAATAGTGATAAAAATGCTCTAGTACTGTACAGTTTTCAAAGATTTCATATGCTTTTTTTATGGCCCCTATGAGATAAGTACTGTGTTCTTAATTAAAGAGATGAGTAAACTGAGGTCCAGAGAGGCCAAGAAACAAATCCTGTGCCCTTTCTCCCTTTGCTATATAGCAGTGCTGTGCTTGGATTTCTCTTTTCTGATATTCCCCAAAGTTGGTGCATCATGAATGAAATAATGAAATGCGACCAACTAACATGTATGAGATAAAATATAAGAGGTGTAATTCCAAAGCAATGGGACAGTTTCCATATGATAAGCAAAAAATAGTAGCTTTACCTTTTTTTTTAAACATCATGTTTCTTATAAGATTTTTTGGCATCCCGGGGAAGAAGGAGCTAAAACTGAGCTCACGAGAAGATTTTTACTTACTTCTTTTCAGACAGTTTGTTCAAGCATAAAATCTTTGAAGCAATTTTGTAATCAAGTCTGAAAACAGTTTACAATTACAGAGGCAGTAAAGCTGGGGCTAGTTAAGAGGGAAGGATTTATCTGCAGGGAATGCAGATGTCACTGGTTCCATATTCGCCAGGGGCTTTGGCTCTTCTTACGTGGTCCTCCGAAGGCAGAGGAAGCTGGTCTTCTAGCAATGCAATGACTTGCTGTCTTCATGATAACCTGCCAGGTAATGGGAATTCCACACTTGCAGCAACCAGATATTTTGCTTCATACAGGTGAATGTGAAGTTGCTGGAAATGAGACTGTCAAACAATGGAATTACTAAGAATCTGGCTTAATGATTTGCATATGACAGACAGACCAGAGCCGAGAGCTCATGATTCTTATGCATTCAAGAAAAGTGTGTGATGGGGCACCTGGGTGGCTCAGTGGGTTAAAGCCTCTGCCTTCGGCTCAGGTCATGATCTTGGGGTCCTGGGATCGAGCCCCACATTGGTCTCTCTGCTCGGCGGGGAGCCCGCTTCCTCCTCTCTCTATCTGCCTGCCTCTCAGCCTACTTGTGATCTCTCTGTCAAATGAATAAATAAAATCTTAAAGAGAGAGAAAAGAAAAAAGAAAAGTGTGTGAATTGAAAGATAAATAAGATCACGATGCTAAACCAGATGGAAAGGCTGGGAAAAAATTAGCATGTGATTCCATATTGCTTCTGAAGGAAGAACATTGCTTAGGTGTCTTTATTGTTGTGTATGTGAAGCATAGTAATTATAATGCTCTTGTGAATTAAGCAGTGTATATTACTTTGCAGAAAAGCTTTTGTAGGCTTGAGATGCTCATTGGAGAAAGGGCATCCTGAGCTGAATGAAAAAACCCACGACTGCATCTCAGTCAGCTTCTATCACTTCTTCTGCTCATTGCTCCAGTGATCAACAACCAGATGAAAGATTTCTCTTCTTTTTTTTTTTTAAGATTTTTTTTTTGACAGAGAGAGAGAGATCACAAGTAGGCAGAGCAGCAGGCAGAGAAAGAGGAGGAAGCAGGCTCCCTGCTGAGCAGAGACCACGATGTGGGGCTCAATCCCAGGACCCCAAGATCATGACCTGAGCAGAAGGCAGAGGCTTTAACCCACTGAGCCACCCAGGTGCTCTGATTTCTCTTCTTTTGAACATAGTCCTTTCTCTTAATCCTTCCCAGGGGTCCTCCTCTGGGTGAATCACTAGTGCCTCACATGGCTGTACGGAGTCAAGTCTCCTTGATTATAATGTGGGGAAGCTTGGTACAGAACCACTTTGCATCCAGACACTAGACTGGGGCACACACAATGGAATTGTAAAAACATCTATCTCAGATGGAGTAACATGATTTTGTCTTCTTTGAGTCTACCTCTTTGAACCTAGCCCCGCTAAGCTATTCTCCTTTCCTTGAGAAAAACAATGACCTTTCTGACGGAGTTACCAAGGCAATCCAGAGTTTAGGTCAAATCTGCTTTCTTTGCAATCACTTGGCATATAAGCATATTATTCCTTTTCCTGGACCTCACATTCACTTCCTGAATGGGCCTTCAGAAACACTTCACAAGTGTTTTCTCTTAGAGTGTTTTCTTGGTTCCTCTAATCCCATCTTTCTCCCTTTTCAACCCTGGTTATTTTCTTCTCCGTCATTGACTCCCCCAATTTTAGTGTCGTTAGTGGATGACACTTTATATATATATATATATTTTTTTTAAAGTAGGCTCCATGCCCAACGTGGGACTCATGACCCTGAGATCAAGAGTCACATATTTGGGGCACCTGGGTGGCTCAGTTGGTTAAGCATCTGCCTTCAGCTTAGGTCCCAATCCCAGGGTCCTGGGATCAAGTCCTGCATCAGGCTCCCTGTTCAGTGGAAAGTCTGGTTCTCCCTCTCTCTCTGCTGCTCCCCCTGCTTGTGCTCTCTCTCTCTCTCAAATAAATAAATAAAATCTTAAAAAAAAAAAAGTCACATGCTCTACTGACTGAGCCGGCCATGTTGCCCTGACACTTCCTTTTTGGTATTTTTTTTATTCCTTGCTCTGATCTTAAGAACCTTGCTCCTCCATTATTTCTTTTTCTGATAGTCGACTTCTAACTCATGAGTGGGAATTCCTTTAAAGGGAGAGAAGAGACTTCTGGTCAAATTGGAAGAATAAATTCATATTTTGACATACCTCTTCTGCTCCAAAATGCTGACACAACAGATAAAACATAAAAAAGAAGTAAAAAACACTGAATCGAACTTCTGTGATTGCAGTTCTTATAGATTAAAATCATCAAATTTTAGAAATTTTATATGGTTCATCTTAAACTACAAATGGACTGAAAACACAGGAGAAATAGCCTTATGTATCAGA
Organism: Ailurus styani; assembly: GCA_002007465.1. NCBI lineage: Eukaryota > Metazoa > Chordata > Mammalia > Carnivora > Ailuridae > Ailurus > Ailurus styani. Next base: position 625,896 of record LNAC01000203.1, read on the forward strand.
AATGGACAAACAATTTAAGTGGTGAGTAGGACTGGAGTTACAGGTTTGCTGGATCTGGAAGCAACAGTAGCAGCAGGGGCTTGGCTCTTGTGGGTAACAAGGACTTGAAAATATCTCATGAGACTTGGAGGATTGGACACGGGATTGTTACTGGAAGCCAGGTCTTAGAATGGGACTTGACGTCTCATAAAAGAAGATTGGGGGAAAAACTGCTACCAAAAAATGCTTGGACCTCATGCATCCTGGCACACACATGATTTGGGAGGAAGGAGGACACAGACTCCAAAGTTTGACCAGCAACTGAACCAAACTACCTGCTGACTCAGCAGCTTGATTGGCGACATCCCATTTGTCATCCCCAGGGCTCCTCTAACCTGTCCTTATGAGGCAGTGCTCTGGATTGGGGCACCACGTGGAGGCAGCTTCAAAACTCCTGGAATGAAGGATAGACAGCAAAGAGGGCCAAAAGGAAAATGAAAACACAATCTTTTCTGTTTAAAACAAACCTACAGGGGCACCTGGCTGGCTCAGTTGGCTTAATATGTGACTCTAGATCTTAAGGTTATGGGTTCAAGTGCCACGTTGGGTGTAGAGATTACTTAAAAATAAAATCTTAAAACCTGGAAATTAATGACTATAAACATATGAAGGAATCTAGTAGTAAGAAAGACATGAGTTCATTAGGCATGAAACGAATTTATTAATTTATTTAATGTATTAATTTATCTGACAGACTACGAACTATGCATGTCTAAGGTATTCAAGGAGAAAAAGGAAGGTGTAAAATTCACTGAAAAAATAAATTACAGAACAAAAGTAACAAAATCTGATGTGAAAAAAGATGCATTAGATAGAAATCCTGGAAAACATAAACAATGGAAGTCCTTGCAATGTAACATTTCATACTTATAGGGAGAATTAATGAATTGGGAGGCAGTACTGAAGAATTCACTTGGAATGCAACACAGAGAGGCAAAGGGATAAAAATATCAAAGTGGGGGTGCCTGGGTGGCTCAGTGGGTTAAGCCTCTGCCTTCGGCTCAGGTCATGATCTCAGGGTCCTGGGATCGAGGCCCGCATCAGGCTCTCTGCTCAGCAGGGAGCTTGCTTCCTCCTCTCTCTCTGTCTGCCTCTCTGCCTACTCGTGATCTCTCTCTCTCTGTCAAATAAATAAATAAAATCGTTAAAAAAAATATCAAAGTGTATGGAAGGGACGATAGATTGAACTTAAGAGGGTCTGGCTGTGATCATGGTGTACGTTTTGATGGCGCATTATGACCCCATGTATATAATTCTTAAAAACAGGCCAGACAATGCTACATATTTAATAAAAATCTACATATGCAGTAGAATTATATAAAACTTGAAATGATAAACACCAAATTTCAGATAAGCTGTTTCTTCTAAAATAGGACCAGGGTCAGGGTGAAAAAGGCTTCACGTTGGCAGCATCTCACAGTCTCTTTGGCTCCTTCCCCTCTCCTTAGGAAAATGAGCATCCATCTTCATATTCTCAGAGCTTCCTCTTAATCATTATGGGGAAGGGGACTCTGGGACATGGACAAAAACAGTCTGTTATCCAGCCTTTCGTTGCTTTTAGTGATACAATCTTCATTATTAAATAATCGTGCTAGGGACGTCCCACTCGTGGTTTTGGCTCAGGTCATGATCTCGAGGTCGTAAGATTGAGCCCAGTGTGGGCTCTGTGCTCAGGAGGAAGTCTGCTTGAGATTCTCCCTCTTCCTCTGCCCCTCCCAGCCCCACCCCCACGCGTGTCCTCTCTCTCTCAAATAGATAAATCCTAAAAGAAAGAGACATACTTGTATCTATAATGTTTTTCTTTGAACATTATCTAAAGTTAATATGGTGAAACGTTAAGATTTATTAGGGTGCCGTGCTGGGTCCCTGAGCCTCTGTTATTTTAGTTTCATTGTTATAGTGCGTTACAGAATGAACATGTTTTACTTGAAAATAAATGTCTAAAATAGACAAGAATAAGAAGCCATGTAGTTAGTGGCAGTGTTTGCGGCACAGGTTCTGGGGTCAGATTGCTTGGGTCCCTCCCTCACGTCTTAAATACTAGCAGCACGACTGGTCCTCTCTGTCTCTGAGGAAGCCCCAGCTTCCTCACCCGTAAACCGGGTGTCATCAGGGAACCTGCTTCATGGAAGTACTTGAGAATTAAATGAAGAAGATTATACAGCTTCTAGAAGACTTGGGAAATACACATATGTAGGAAGAATAAAACAACCTTATCCATCCAAATCATAGTAATATCTTCTTTTTCCCCGTGGATATGCATATAAATATAATCCTCATAAATTCAAGCCCCTTGTGCAGTTTCGGGTCTTCAGCAAACAAAATCAGTATTCACAGAACTCAAATTCTTTATTGCTGCTTCGGCAAAACCATGAAGGAATCGAACTACATTTCTGCCGTAAGTTTTCACAGCTCCGTTTCTTCTGTCCCGTTTTCTTCAGCCCCACACTGTCCCACACCCCCTAGAAGACTCTTCCTCTTCCCCAGCTCCGGGCACATTTTTTTTTCTTTATTGTAGGACATTATTATGTAGATTCGATTGTCCTTTTAGATGGCCTCCTTCTCCTTAGTTCGTCTCTCTACATTATTCTGATTACGTATCACGAAAGTCAAAGAATCTTTTGGATTCTTCGGTCCCCCATGGTCCCCCAGGGGACCTTCATGGCAGCAGCGGTGCTGGGAACCTGGGCAGTAAAGACCGAATTTGCCCCGGAGTTGTAGGGAGGAAGAATGCCAATATCACGCTGGTACAATTTTCATCATATTTCTTAGTAACATGATATCATACTGTTTATATTAACTTGAAACCAACTTCTCAACTTAATAGATTACAAATATTTCTCTTATCTTTAATATTTTTCCATAACACCATTTTCCTTGCATAGTTTCCCGTAATAGAGATTAAACATTTCTCTATGGTTATTTCCAAGTTGTTGTTACTATAAACAAAACTTTGATGAGCCTCCTCATAGCTGTATGTAGGTTTACACCTTAATTCCTAGAAGGACCATTGTTGAGTTCAAGGATACATCAGGAGAGGGGCACCTGGGTGGCTCAGTTGTTAAGTGTCTGCCTTTGGCTCAGGTCATGATCCCAAGGGATCAAGGATTAGCCCCACATCGAGCCCCACATCAGGCTTCCTGCTCAGCTGGAAGCCTGCTTCCCCCTCTCTCACTCCCCCTGCTTGTATTCCCTCTCTTGCTGTCTCTCTCTCTCTCTCTCTCTCTCTGTTAAATTTAAAAAAAAAAAGTATATCAGGGTACCTAAGACTTTTTCTGTAGTAAAAAAACAAAGCAAAATGAAACAAGATTCAGCACATGTTGTGAGTCTCAAATGGGCTTTTTTTTTTCAAGTAATTCACATTTACACTGAATATCCTTAAAAGAGCTACAATCCACAGAAAATCCGGGGGAAGATTTTTGTTACAGGCTATTGTGTCAGCCTTCTTTGCTGAGACTTAAAAACAAAAGAACCTTTTCAATGGCACGGCAAATCTGTCTTTAAATACTAGGTAGATGCAGGGTCATATAAAAATATTATTAAAGGACTTTTTCAGGGGCTCCTGAGTGGCTTAGTCAGTTAAGCAACTGTCTGCCTTTGGCTCAGGTCATGATCCCCGGGTCCTGGGATCAACGTGTATCAGGCTCCCTGCTCAGCAGGGAGTCTGCTTCTCCCTCTTCCTCTGCCCATCTCAACCCCACTTGTGCACGCAATTTCTCTCCCACAAATACGATCTTTAAAAAAAAGAGGCCTTTGAGGGGATGCTTTCTGAGGCTCTTGTGACAAGGGTCAGGAGACCCAGAGAAGGCAAAGGGACATTGCCTTAACTATGTTAGAAAACATAGTCTGTGTTTCAAGCAACACATTTACAAACAGATTTTTGGAACACAAGACTTATGTATGTACTTCCTGACAACTTTCAATGGCTCCCTATTGCCATTGAATGTTTGATCTTTAAACCTGGAATTCAAAGCCTATCTGCCTCTCCAGATTTATGTCTTACCATTCCTCCTCATGACCCTGCATTCCAGCCAACTCAGCCATATGCACTTACTAACCCTCCACTGCTTTCCAACTGTTACACCTTTGCTCACGTTGCTTCCTGACTTCTGTTTGTTAAAATCCTATCCTACTTTTGAGACTCAACTGTAACCTTTCCTGCATCTCCTCAATTAAATATGGCCACTTACTCCTGCAAATAACAAAGGTACTTTGTTCTGGATTTTAAAAATGATGACATTTATCAAACAACTCCTAAATAGTGACCTTTCCATGACATATTTTGCAAACACTGTGTAATGTCATCCTCATGACGGTTATATGGGGCTAGACATTAATTTTACATGTGTCTCTTTCCTGGAGTTTTCTCTTTCTCTGCCCATTGTCTGAATGCAGAGTTAGAGAGAGACCAGGTTCTAGAGTAACACTAGCAAACTATAGCCCACTGCCTGCTTTGTACACAGAGCTCTGTGGCAACATGGCTGTGCCCATTCATTTACGTATTGTCCATGGATGCTTTTGTGTTTTAACAGTAGTATTGAATAGTTGAGACAGAGACCATATGGCCAACCAAGCCTAAAATATTTGCTCTATGACCCTTTGCAGAAAAATATTGCCATCCCCTGGCCTAAGAGGATGGTGGGACCACATGACAGAAGAAGGATCCTGAGTTCCCGATTGACTACGTGGAGCAGAAGTCTTCAGCCCTGCATCCCACCAACCTGAACGGACCTGTAAAGGAAGTCAGGAACAAATTTTTATTCTGTTACTACGTTAAAACTTCTGGGTTACTTGTCCCAGTAGCTGGCCTAGCCTCCCTAATGTGAGAGCCGTGTAAACACGCTGACTCTCCCGGGCAACAATAAAACGGTTCCTCTTCCCATGACCCAGGAGTCCGGGAAGGCTTTTGCTCAGCTCTCGTACTGGCTTCTGATGCCTTTTAAAAATTACCGGTGAGTATGGGAGACAAGTCAGGAACATGCTCTAGAAAATGACGTTCATGATGGCAGCTGAGTACCTAGTGATTTAATTGAGTAAGTAAGCAGGGTAGAAAAAAAAGATCCCAGTGATTGCTGAGGCATGTACTCAGTAGGTGGTCAGGCGGGGGAGGTCAAACTGGGAAAATCTGGGAAGGCCTTCGATGCGCCCGGCCCCTCTAGAGCTAGAAGAATGGAAGCTAAAGCAGATACTGACTCGATCGCACCTTCTTTCTTGGAACAGCACTGTGTGGTGTCCTTTTATTTCTTCAGTGAAAAATGCTAGGGAAAAAGGAACTCAGAATGAGATCAAGCTAAACTTCCCCAGGATCTCTGGGATGCTGAAAGCGACTGTGGTGTCTCAATGGAAATTTGAATGAAGCGGAGGGCCATTCACAGTGTATCTTTGGACTATATTTTGTTTGGACGGGGAACAATCTAGTCAGCGATCTATACATTCTCCTCCAGTGGCCATTTGGGTTCCTTGCCCCACTGCCTTCTTCGGGGAGAGTGAAGATGTTTATCCTCCTGCAGGTTTTGTTTCTTTGCTTTAACAGAACACAGTGATCTTGGAACAATAAAGCCAGTTACAGATTAACTGATCCTGACGTCTCAGTTTCATGGAACCATCAAAGTCCAAGTTGGATAGCTATGGCTGAGATTATTTATGAGGGCCCTACCCAAATGTATTCCACGAAAGTTGCAAGCTAAGTCTGCTGACAATACTGCATCTTTCCTCCTGCTCCCCCATCCAACTAGACTGAGGATTACAAACTGGCATCAGCAACCCATGTTCCTCCTACAGACATGGTCTGTCTGATCTGCATAGTGTCTTAAAATCAGAGTGATTTCATACAAACGTGCAGGCTTAAATTTCTCTTAAAAATTAGGGCAGCCTTGGGGCGCCTGGGTAGCTCAGTGGGTTAAAGCCTCTGCCTTCAGCTCAGGTCATGAGCTCAGGGTCCTGGGATGGAGCCTCATATCGGGCTCCCTGCTCGGCGGGGGGCCTGCTTCCTCCTCTCTCTCTGCCTGCCTCTCTGCCTACTTGTAATCTCTCTCTCTATGTCAAATAAATAAATAAAATCTTTAAAAACAAATTAGGGCAGCCTAAAAAATATTGGTCCCTCATTCCTGAACACCACCAACAAGAGCTGGAATGAAATGGGCACACACCTTCCAGCTGGATGTGGTTCCCAACACTCTCTTATCTTAGCTCTGGTGTATCTCGGTCTTTACATTACCTGCCTGACTCTGTAGGCATTAGAGTTTCTGGCTCTCAGTCCAGTGCTCCTTGCTGTCTCCTCTGCTTAGCTCATTTTTTTTTTTTTAAATAAAAAGAAGACTTGATGGGGATAACCTAGCTAGGCATCTTAGATCTACTATTATGTGACATGGGGCAAGTCATTTATTATCTCTACGTTCCTTGTTTATAAAATGCCTAAACCAAAAGAGGAACTCTTCTGAAGACTAGCCAAGGTAATGCCTGAAGAATAGGCCTTTGTTCTAGGTCTTCACCTTCTCTTGAAGGACACTTACATATCTTTCCACCTTGGTCACCTTGCATCCAGTCTTTTCACTCCTCCATTCCATAGTTTTAAAGTGTTTTACTTACCCACCCTTGCACTTCTCATGGACGAGGCAGATAGATATCAGATAATCATACAGATAAATGTAGAATTGTCACTGGGAGAAGAGCTATGAAGGAGATGACTTTCGCATGAAGAGACCATGTGATGGGGCCTTCCATGAAGGTGGAAAGGTCATATAAGGCTCTCAAGATCTGAAGGTTAAAGGAGTCGTATGATTGAAGAGGGGTATGAAGAATATTCTAGGCTGTGAAAACAGCATGTGTAAAAGTTCTGTGGGGATAGGAAATGTAGAGAAGATGTGGAGCTGGATGTATAGAAGAATGAAACTCAACCATTCTCTTACACCATACACAAAGATAAACTCAAAATGGGTGAAAGACCTCAACGTGAGACAGGAATCCATCAAAATCCTAGAGGAGAACATAAGGAGTACCTTCTTTGACATCGGCCACAGCAAGTTCTTTCAAGACATGTCTCCAAAGGCAAAGGAAACAAAAATGAAAAGGAACTTTTGGGACTTCATCAAGATAAAAAGCTTCTGCACACCAAAGGAAACAGTCAACAAAACAAAGAGGCAACCCCAACCCACAGAATGGGAGAAGATATTCACAAATGACACTACAGACAAAGGGCTGATATCCAAGATCTATAAAGAACTCCTCAAACTCAACATCCAAAAAACAGATAATCATGTCAAAAAATGGGCAGAAGACATGAACAGACACTTCTCCAAAGAAGACATACGAATGGCTAACAGACACATGAAAACATGTTCATCATCATTAGCCATCAGGGAAATTCAAATCAAAACCACATTGAGATACCACCTTACACCCATTAGAATGGCAAAGATTAACAAGGCAGGAAACAACAAATGTTGGCGAGGATGTGGAGAAAGGGGAACCCTCTTCCACTGTTGGTGGGAATGCAAGTTGATGCAGCCACTTTGGAAAACAGTGTGGAGATTCCTCAAAAAATTAAAAATAGAGCTACCCTATGACCCTGCAATTGCACTACTGGGTATTTACCCCAAAGATACAGATGTCGTGAAAAGAAGGGCCACATGTACCCCAATGTTCATAGCAGCAATGTCCACTATTGCCAAACTGTGGAAAGAGCCAAGATGCCCTTCAACAGATGGAAGGATAAAGAAGATGTGGTCCATATACACAATGGAATATTACTCAGCCATCGGAAAGGACGAGTACCCAACATTTGTATCAGCATAGACGGGACTGGAGGAGATTATGCTGAGGGAAATAAGTCAAGCAGAGAAAGTCAATTATGTGGTTTCACTTACTTGTGGAACATAAGGAATAACATGAAGGACACTAGGAGAAGAAAGAAAAAGTGAATTGGGGGAAATCGGAGGGAGAGAGGAACCATGAGAGACTCTGAGAAACAAACAGGGTTTTGGAGGGGTAGCGGGATGGGTGTGCCTGGTGGTGAGTATTAAGGAGGGCACGTGTTGCATGGAGCACTGGGTGTGGTGCATAAACAATGAACCTTGGAATACTGAAAAAAATAAAACTAAATTAAAAAAAAAAAAAGATGTGGAGGTGGAAGAAATCCAGTGGGTCAGGTGCAGAGGGGATAAGGAAGAGGGGGCATATGTGGCCGGAGAGGAAGGTAAGATCAAATAGCACTATAGGCCATGCTTAGGAGCTTTATCTTTATCTTAAAAGCAGTAGTAAGGGCATGGAAAGTTTCAGCAGGGGGCTTTATGGAAACGTAGTCACTATAGTGTGGAAATCAGATGGGAAGTAATATCAGGTTGAGTCCTATGAAAGTTTCACGTCTAGATTCTTTTTGTCCTAGAAGATGACCATTTCCTCTGGTTCCACCTGATAGATGGATGCAGGGTAAACCAGTTAGGGGACTGGGGAGAGATGGCAGTGGTTTGGACTAGGATGGGGTATTGGAAATGGAAAGAAGGGTACAGGTCTGATAGATATTTACAAGGTAAAATCAATGAGCCTTAGTGATGGATTGGTGTAGGGGATCAAGGACGATGCCTGGACTTCTGTGCCTTCTTGGGAAGTGGTGTCATGCTTGAGTAGAGTGGGTTGGCACATGGCCAGGTTTGGTGAGCAGGGATTGTTCCACATGGGGTTCAAAGTGCCTTTGTAAGAACCAAGAGGAGATCGTCTTTGAAAGTGTACAGATATATCTTGCCTTGGCTTTAGCTGAATTCCAGGGGACACCGAGTGACCCTAGACTATGTTCAAGTATCAGCTATAGGTTTCACATCATGGAAATTTTATAAGTTAAGGCCCTAAACATATGTGTGGTATAGACCCAGAGTTTTAATTTTTATAGGTGACTTTTCATACACTTCTCAGAACCCCAGGCAGATGGTATGTTTATGAAGGGAGTTCAGTTTCTTTTTCTCCTTTAGGCCTAAACCCACATTTTTTTTTTTGGTAGGCATTAGAAATCTATCTCCCTTGCCTAAAGGGGTCTATAATTTCATCTGAGGCTCCTGTGGCCTCCTCCTGGTATCAGCTCATGTTTATTCCTCTGACTTGATTTCATGCCATTCTTCGCACTAGAGGATTCATTATTTTCTTATGAAATTTGGCTATACAGAAAATAAATTTGTTACATTGTGTCTGGTATTTCTGCATGGCAAGGGGCCTATTTGGGTCAGCTCAGGGGGCTGGGTGGTCAGAAGTGATGTAGTAAATTTTCTATACATATTATTAGAATGGTTTTATAAGGATGTATGAGGTACTGTTTTGTCATTTGTCATAAGAAACACCTCTTGTCACAAGATAGGTAAATCCTGCAGGCCAGTTGCCATCTGATCTTGCTATTAGGCTTCAAGCATATGGAATATGAAAATGTGTATGTGACCTAGGTCCTGGGCTAGAGTTCCTGTGCTGGGGCAGCTGGTTCTCAGGGGCCCAAAAAGGACATCTTTGATCTCCAGCCCATAGTAGAGGGCCTGGCACCTAATAGTTGCTAACTAAATACCTGTATAATTAAACAGGAGTTGAAAAAAGTCATACCTGGAGAAGATGGGAACTGTTGGCATATCCTTTGTGATGGAATAAAAATTCTGGGGTTAGACAGAGAGCTGCAGTCAGGATGTTTATTCAAGACCCAGAATGATGTGTAGTCTCAAATTAGCATCCATCTTACCATTGCCCACCTCTCATCTATTCATGAAATATAGATGACCGCAATGCTGTTGGAAGTCCTTAGACAACATCTTTATGGATGACTCATTTTCATTCAGGTATCGTCAATGGATTATTTACTATGTCCCAAGTTTTTCTTGCTAGGGTTCTATGAGGTATAAAGTTATGACTAAGACCCGGGCTCTCCCTTCGACTACGTAACAGTTTGATGATAGGGTATGGGGACCAAAATATACAACCAACTAAAATAAAAATACTCCTTATCAAATGCTTTTAACCAACTGAGCCACCCAGGCACCCGATCAAATACTTTTAATGTGCCAGGAACTGTGCCGAGAATTTTACATGGGTTGTTTGTTTAAAACTTATGAAGTGGGAACTACTAGTGTGTCCATTTGTTAACAAAGGAATAGAAAGTTCAAGAAATGTACGTAGGTCACACAGCAAGAAAGAGCCAGAGCCAGACCAGAATTGAAACCCAATCATTCCGATCCCAGACCTCAAGAATTCAAATATTCTGCCGTACAGAGGCCCAAATAATCCACTATGGAAGCTGATATGCCCCATAAGAGATATTCAAGCTCAGGCTGATGGTACAACGGAAGGGTTCAAGAGAAGCTTTATGGAGAAGTCATGGCATTCTGACAGATAGTGATGGACAAAGAGGTATCTAGGGGTAGGAAATGGAGCAAAGGCAAGGTTCAAAAGAGGGTACCTTGGCATGGCTGGGAAACTGCGCATAGTCCAGTGTGGCCAGGTGTGGGTTATTTGTCTAAGTCAGGAAAGGAGAGTTGGGACTAAAGGACATTGGAGCAGGAAGTGGGGAAGGAGTGGGCTGCATTTTTCTCACTGTTGGTCATTAGGTAACAGTAAAGCCTGTAAGCAACTGAAGCCTCTAGAATCGATTTAGACAACTCTGTTTTGGAGCAGTAGTGACGACTCTGCCTCAAAGAGGAAACTAGATGACTTCAGAGGTTTCTAAATCTGCTCTGGAGTTCGAAGGCAAGACTTCACATCAGGGATCCTAGAGCCTTAGGGAATTATGGGCAAAGTTGTGTTTGCATGAATATGTGAACTTCTTGTCTAGGAAGAGGTGGTTCACAAGATTCATCTCTTGCTCTCAGCGTTCATGGTCAAAGAAATACTGCAAACCACAGCTCCACGGAGAAAAAGCCGGCAACAGTCTCAATGGGACTGTCTTTGAAAGCAGGAGCTGGAAGCAGTGCCCCACTGTGTGTCCTGAAGCTTTGGGATTCACAACCAAGAGTCTGAGTTCCGAACCGACAAGCAGAGCTTTTCCACAGCAATATCTCCACATGTCGGCAGAGGCCTGCCTGGGTCTGCCTCAGACTCGGGACTGCAGGTGAGCCGGGTGAGCAGGCCCAGCCGGGGAGGGATTAGGGAAGGCAAATCTCACTGTAAAGTGGCAGTAGGAAGTGGATCACTTTTGAGCTCCTGTCCCTAGAGGCTTTTACAAGGGCAACAGGAAGCTATAATTCTCAGGAAGATGACAGCTGTCTGGAAGGATTTCTACGACTGCACTTTTAACCCAACCCACTGGAGTCACTCAGCATAAAACAGGCTTGACAGCAAGGCAACTTTTGGGCAAGGCCTGTGAGAAAACCCTTCATTTCCTCCTGTTTGTCAAGTCTCGTCCAGCAGGCCCGCCATCACGGACGCCGGCTGAGGTGACTAGGGTGGGAAGGCAGAAGTGCCAGTGACGAAAGCCAGGTTTCCAGGCAGATCCTTTGATCCACAGAAATAGCTGTGTTGGAGGCTGGTGTGGTCATGAGTGGCGTGTTTTGCACCATGATACTCTTTGATAAAGAGAGACGGAGTCCTGTGCGCGTTAGTCAGGGTTGGGACCGTCCGCACGTGACAGAAAATTGAAGTCAACCGTGGCTTACAGATGATAGAAAATTCTCTCTCTCATGGAGAGCCAACCTGGAGGCAACAGTCCAGGGCCGGCTGGGCAGCTCTGTGCGCAGCCGGGACCCAGGCTCGCCCTCGCTTATTCCTCCACCAAACCCAAGGAGCTGCTTTGTGATCTAGGATGGCGCCCCAGCCAGCATCCAGCCTGGAGGAAGAGGAAGAGGGGAAGAAAGCCTGCTTCGTTTAAGGACACTTAAAGGTCACAGTTCTGTTTGCAGGCCATTGTCCCGAACACACTGACTGCCACTAGCGTTGACGTGGTTGGAATCTGGTCTTCCACTTGGGCCTCGAAGTGTCCAGGGAAACACGGGGGTCCTGTTCCGTCTCCATGTGGACAGCTGCGTGTCTCTCTGTGCTGTGTCCTCAGGAAAGACGGAATTTTTTGGATGTCGTTTTACTAACTCCAGAGACCTTAGCAAACCTGGATCTGCCTTTATTCATTTAAGTGATTTAGTCCATCCTCACCTGCCATGGAGAGCACCTTTGTAGAGGGAGCATCCTTAATCTTTGTCAGCAGGAGCATGAAGATGTCTTCATTTACTCATTCCATCATTCATGCATTCACTCACTCATTCAGGGGTCAGCACTGTCCCATCGGAGACGGTCGGCTGTCCATTGTTGTTATGCTTTCTAGTCAAAGTGTAGAGTTATTCCTGGAAACTGGTTGTCCTGTCAGAGGTGAGGTGTCTCAGCCTCCAGCCTCGAAGTGGGCCCATCTGATCAGCTTGTGCCAACATGACGTGAAGAGAGGAGACGTGTCCCTTCTGGGAGGACGCGCTTGAAAAACAGACATGCTGTCTCCAACCCCTATTTTCCTGTCTGCCTCTGGAGACCAAAGACCACGAGCCCTAGCAGATGGCGGAGACATCGTGGAGGATCTCCAGAATCACTCCAGGGAAAGCTGCCCACCAAATATCCACATTGGACTGTGAGATTAACAAGGAACCACTAGCAGCTTAAGTTTGGTACTAGGGTGAGCTGCGGGTCGCCTGTTTTCATTCAACGATGCTTAGCTCAGCTCCCACATCAGAAAGAACTAGATTCAAGTGCCACGTGCAGGACTTACTAGCTCTGAGAGCGAGGTTTCAGGTAATTTCGCTTAATCTCTGCCTAAAAACCTCTCTTTCCTCATTTGTGAAATGTGGCTTAATTTATATACTATGTGTGATATTTGTGTGTGTGCGTGTGTGTGTGTGTGAGAGAGATGACAGCACCTAGTAAATGCTTCAAACATGTTAATTTCTATTTTTAAAAAATTCTTATTCTTTTTTTTTTTAAGATTTCATTTACTTGACAGAGACACAGCGAGAGAGGGAACACAAGCAGGGGGAGTGGCAGAGGGAGAAGCAGACTTTCTGCTGAGCAGGGAGCCCAATGTGGGGCTCGATCCCAGGACCCTGGGATCATGACCTGAGCCAAAGGCAGCTGCTTAACTGACTGAGCCACCCAGGCGCCCCTTAAATTCTTATTCTTATAATCACATACTGTTGGGTTCCTCTTTTCTGTTTAATAAGGTAGCTTTTTCTAATTTAGAGAGCAATCGTCAAGTTTCACTTGTTTACTTAGTTCTTCTCTTGTACCCTTGGGTTGTGGGGGTCTCTGCGGATGGTCATCGGTGATTCTGTACAGCAGATGTCTCCTTCCCCACCACTTTTTTTTTTTTAAAAAAAGATTGTATATATTTATCAGAGAGAAAGAGAGAGAGTGAGCTCAAACGGGGGGAGCAGCAGAGGGATAGAGCCCGATGCGGGGCTCTATCCCAGGACCCTGGGATCACGACCAGAGCTGAAGGCAGCTGCTTAACCAACTGAGCCACACAGGCGTCCCTCTCTCCTCACCACTTGGCAGTAGGTAGAATAATGGCCCCTGCAGATGTCCCTGTCCTAGTCCCCGGACACTGGCAGGATGCTACATTACATGGTAGAAGGAGTTTTGCAGATGTGACTTGATTAAGGACCTCTAGATGGGGAGATTATCATTGATCACCCAAGTGGGCCCAATGGCATCACGAGGGTCTTTCAAGATGGGAGAGGGAGACAGGGAATCAGAGAAAGAGGTGCGATGGCAGACAGGCACTGGAGTCATGTGATTGCTGGCTTGGAGGACAAAGAAGACCATAAACCGAGGGGTGCAAGCCACCTCTAGAGCTGGAAAAGGCAAGGAATGGACCCTCCCCTACAGCCTTTCGGGGGAGCACAGCCCTGCCAAAGCCTTGGTTCCAGCCCAGCGAGACCCACATCAGACTTCTCTCCTACAGAGCTGAAAGTAATACATTTATATTGTTTGTCATTAAGTTTGTGATAATTTGAAGGCAAGTCCCACCCAGTCCCCACCATGCTGTGTTGCAGTGTGCATGTGAAGCTCTTTACAGACGTGGAGGGAGGATCTCAGAAAGGAACCACGGGGCCAGGACAGGAAAGGTTGAGTCACTGGCTCCGTGAGCTCTCCCTGCACCACACAAGGGAAGCCACTTGGAGACTTGGGGCTTCACCGGGGACAGGGGAGGAGGTGTGTGACCCCACCCCCTCCATGATGTGCCTCAACTCGTGGCCAGAGTTTCCATCTTTGTTTTGTGTCTGGAATACTTCATGGTCCACCCCTGCCCCGGCGCCATCACTGCCAGCTATGAGCCTGCCCAATCCTACAGTAATTGACCTTTAAGTAAGGGCACATCTCCTGTGTTCCTTGTTGGCAGGGCTCTGGCTTTGAACTTGAGCAACACTGGATTCTGCACTTGGAATGTGAGCCCTGGGATGTTCTGGCCCCTTCTGCCCCTCCTAGACAGCAACCTAAAAGGGCCACACTGGCTTTTTTTTTTTTACTTGAAATTCACACAAAATTAACCATTTTAAAGTATATAATTTAATGGCATTTAGTACATTTGTAATGTTGTGCAACCATCACCACCGCCTAGTTCTAAAACATTTTCTTCCCCCCAAAGGAAACCCTGTTCCCACCAAGTAGTCACTCCCCATTTGCCCTTTCTCCCAGGTCTAGAAACCACCACTTTCTGTCTCTATGGATTTACTTATTCTGGACATTGCATATAAATTAATATGATATGTGGCCTTTTGTGTTTGGCTTTTTTGTTAGTGTAGAGTTTTCAAAATTCATCCAAACTGTAGCATGTATTATTATTTCAATTCCTTTTCGTGGCTGAATAATATTCCATCCTATGGCTAACCACATTTTTTATCAATTCATCTGTCAATGGATGCTTAGGTCACTTCCCCTTCCAGCTATCGTGAATAATAGTTCTATGAACATCTGTGTGTGAGGGTTTTTAAAAAGATTTTATTTATTCATTTGACAGAGAGAGAGAGAGAGAGAGAGAGAGAGCGAACCAGCAGGGGGAGCGGCAGCAGAGGCAGAGGGAGCAGCTGACTCCCTGCTGAGCAGGGAGCCTGATGCAGGGCCTCGATCCTAGGACCCTGAGGTCATGACCTGAGCCGAAGGCAGCAGCTCAGCTGACGGAGCCACCCAGGCGCCCTGTGTGTGAGGTTTGTTTGAAGACCTTTTTTCAGTTCTGCATGGACCTCTGTTTTTGTAATTCTTTGTATATTCCTAGCAGTGGAGTTACTGGGTCACCCTGGCTTCTGATACC
This sequence comes from Ailurus styani, assembly GCA_002007465.1. Classification (NCBI taxonomy): domain Eukaryota; kingdom Metazoa; phylum Chordata; class Mammalia; order Carnivora; family Ailuridae; genus Ailurus; species Ailurus styani. Next base: position 641,179 of record LNAC01000203.1, read on the forward strand.
TGCTTATTTTGTTATCAAAGACAAATGCCTCCAATGCCATTAAATTATTCATTTTTCAGGTCTTCTCTAGGTGGAAAGTGTTTGTGGGAGGTGCTAATTCCATCACCGCATTGCTACTATCAAGTATGTTATCACTTGTCATCTTTGTGGCAGAAACTATCAGGTGCATGAAATCAGTGGTGGCCTCGAATTAAGGGCTATTAGGCTGCATCCAAACCCAAGACACCTTCTGTCACCCCTGACATAGTAAATGGGGTTAACCTGTGCATTCATTGTGTAATACCCTCAATGACTGTGAGTTCTACAAGGGCAGGGATTTTCTATATTTTGTTCACTTCTGCATCCCTAGTGCCTACAGCAGGGCTGAATCACTATGAATGAATATTAGAAGGAATGACCATCAGTGTTCTCTGGTTTCATGTCTCCTTGAGGTCCTAACCCTAGTAGCTGGGTTCACATCCCTGAACTATTTAGTTAAATGGCATCTTTATGTCCATAAAGACATAAAAGTCTTTCTTTCAAGACTCAGACATACCCTAGAGTACAGAGTAGGTATTTTTTCTTGACTTAGATGAAGAAAATAATGATCAGAGGTATCAATTAGGAAGTCGTAACAAAGGAAGGTAAGGGTGATGTATTGTTTTCCTAGGACTGTAACAAATCACCACAAACTAGGTGGGTTAAAACAACAGAAACTTGCACTTTTTAAAAAAAAATATTCTATTTATTTATTTGAGAGAAAGAGAGAGAGAGAGAGAGAGAACATGAATGGGGGGAGGAGCAGAGGGAGAGGGAGAAGCAGACTCCCTGCTGAGCAGGGAGCCCAACACAGGACTCGATCCCAGGACCCTGAGATCATGACCTGAACCAAAGGCAGATGCCCAACCCATTGAGCCACCCAGGTGTCCCAGAAACTTATACTTGAATCATCCTGGAGGCCAGAAGTCTGAATTGAGGTGTCAGTAGAACCAAGTCTCTAGGGAGCATTCCTGCCTGCCTTTTCCAACTCCCAGAGGCTCTAGGCTTCCTCAGCTGTTACAGCATGGCTGTGATCACTGCCTGTTTTCATATGGCCTTCTCCCCTGTGTCTCTGTATGTCCTTTCCTGTCTCTTATAAGGACAGTCTTCAGTGGATTTAGAGCCCACATTAACCCAGGATGATTCCATCTCAAGATCCTAAATTTAATTCATCTTCAAAGACCCTTTTTTGCAAATAAAGTCACAGTCTGGGGTTTGGGGGATCACATCGTTTGGAGGCCACCACTCAGGCCACTACACATGGACATCCCCGTGAGAATGTCTCCTGATCTGTACTCTAGCCTTCGCAGTGTGTCCATATAACACTGGTAGGTGTTATGGAAAAGAGGGTTGGTGCAGGTAAATGAGTTTGGGAAACTCTCAGTTGAACAAAGCTAGGCAGGAATTTTCTCCTGCAGGACTTCTCAGACTCTTTAATATGCTAGCATACAAAGTAAATCTTCATGAGAGGAAAAAATATGGAGCACTGCCCAAATTCTTTTGACCTGGAAATCCTTTAAAAAAGAATTAGTGAAGAACAATGGAGCTCTCACAGGATGAGGCGCCTAGAATATAGGCGGGAAGGGTTGCTCCTCTCTTTCTCTTTTTTTCCTCAGGGTTGGAGGGACTCCTTTCTTAAGAGGTGTCCCAACAGAAACAGTACAAATCCCCCCAAAGAGGCTAAAGTCAAGTGGCATGGAGAAGATACAAAAATATAATGCCTGACACATTCTTTTCATCTGTAAACCTCTAATGAAAAAAAGAAAAATCCGCCAACTTCCTACAGATCCCATACAATTGCCACCATGATGGTGCCTCCCCTAGTTGAAGTTTGAAGATATTTTCTAGGATCACGTGCTTCTTAGGAATTGACTGCCCAGTGCACACGGACCTGTCCTAGTTGGAGAGGCAGAGATTCGTAGAGTTTTAGAGCAGCAAAGGTCTTAAATATACCTTTTCTAACCCAGGAATTTTGCAGATAAGGAAACAGAGGCCTAGAGAGAGAAAATAGTACACGGTATCACCTGTTCAAGATCACACAGGCAACCAGTGGTAGAGTTGGTTCTGGAACCTTTGCCAACAGATTTCAAGTTCAAGGCTTTGCTACTCTAGGCTTCATTTTAAATGTCACTCTAGAAGGAAAAACTTTTCTATGGATGATTCACTAGAAATCCAAGGATGTTGCGGATTTTTTATTACTGAACATTCTGCCAGAAGCCTTTTTGCCTCAACTATTGATTTTAGAAATTATTTCCAACATTTGGTAATCCACTGACCTCTCTTTGCAATAGACAGAATTCATTTTTCTTTAATTATGCACCAGTTTGCAGTGTGTGAGGTCTGTTGTCTGACCATTAGCCCCTGTCTCACATCTGACCATGGACTAAGTATAGATGGATACAGACTGACCAGGAAAGAGATTAGTAACATTCTATAAGAGATGTGAAATCGTCACTGATTTCCTTTTGACATTTTTAGTATGTATGGTAGGATGCAATGAACAAGAATGAGGCAACTGAAAGTTCAGAACCATCAGCAAAGATAGTCTGATAGAAGCAGTTGGTCCACTTTTCCATAAAAATGGTTCCATGTGCCCTTTATGGTATTAATGCAATCATTCAGCCAATGTTATCATAGGGCACGACGCTGAATGGTAATTTGTGAATATGCCGTAGAAACGACGGGGTTTTTACAAGTAAATCCTTCATACGAGCTTGTTTAATAGCCACTGGCTAGGATTTTTGTAGATTTTTAAGAAGCTATTAAGTGATGTCTTAGAGGCTGCTGTCAGATCAGAGCTTTGGTGTCATTTTTTCTTAGGAAAGAGTGATTCTCTGAAGGTCAAAGGCATGAGGGCAGATGAGTAGCTTTCCCAGGTCCAGCTGGGAAAAGGAGGGTTGGGTAGGACTCATATGCTCATGACAGGGGCCTTGGACGGTAACAATGAGATGCAGCCGCAAGACCTATAGCTCCCATTTCTTCATTCCTCTGGCAGGAAGGTCCCTCTTCCCTCTGGTGGAGAGATCATTTCCCTGCTGTCAGCCTCCAAAATCAGGGATCTGTGGTCCATGATATTAGGTGTTAAATATTTATGGATCCTCTCCAAGAACAAGGAGGGACCTCTGATAAGAGCAGCTTATTGTCTGAAAGGCAGATGGCGATGAGCCTGTCTAGGAAAGGCCCAGGGCTGCCCAGAGGTATTGCCTATTTCAGGATACAGCCTATGTGGAGGGTCTGTACATGGCAGATACAAGGGCCCCATGTCCCTGCTGCTGCCTCTGGCCACTTGCGAACATCTGATCCTTAGACGGCCTCCAATTTCCTCTCCCGACTCCCATGATTTGTTTCACAAGTCTCAAAAGTAGGGCATGGTAGGGAAACAATTCCGCCAATTATGAGGGCTGGGTCTTTGGATTCAAGGGAACTGAGGGTTTGCCTGGGTCTGTCTCAGGACGTTTGTCCTATCTGTCTGTCAGAGTCTTCCTCCAGGTCTCAGCATGAATGTCACTTCCTCAGAGTCTCCCCGTCCCCCTAGATGTCCCACAGTGCCTCCTGGCATTCATCCTTCAGCTCATTACCTTGGGTTATCTCCCTCAGGCTCTGATCTCTAACCGAAGTCATCTTGGTTATGTATTTCCTTGTGTATGGTTGGCTCTGGCTTCTTCCACTGGACTGGCAAGCATAGCCACTGTATCCCCAGTGCCCGCCAAGGCCTGGCACAGGAGAGATGGAAGCAGGGTCTTGGAAGATCCTATTAGACTAGATACTAGGGATCTTCTCTTTTGCTTTTTGGAATCTCACACATCTGGACTTTTTCTTTAGAGCTCTTAACACTTTGTAATGACATATTGATGGGATTATTTCCTTCAGGCCTATCTCTCTTAGTAAGGCAAGGATTCATGACTGTTCTGTGCCTTTGTGCCTAGGTTTGCTTTGGTGTCTAGTGAAGCCTTTGGACCCCTTCTCAGAATAATGTGTTTGAATGCATAAAGTAAACTGCGTAGGATTATAAAGGAAATTGACTATATTGAAGTAGAATCATCAAAGTGTTAAAATGTAAATTTATGATATAGTTACCTGCGCATCTTCATGAACACATTTAATAATCAAACCTACCATAATTTTCTATGTAGTGACGAGCGTGACTCGTTTTTTGAGATATCTGCAAAAAGTGTCATATGAGATAAAAATGTCTGTCATTCATGTTGATGACAGAGGCACAGATACTCTTAAGACTGCTGTGGTTATTTGCCTACATTCATGATGGAATTAAACGCTAGATTTCAGTTAGAGATTAATGAAAATAAAGATGTAATTTTTCTTCCCATCCGAGTTCCCTGACTCCCTAAAGTCTATCTACAGATTCTAGGGCAGTCCATGGACCACAGGTTAAGAATTCCTGAGTTAGAATTTATCACTTAAGTTTGGTTCACCATTTTTATCCTAGCACTTAAGATATAGTAAGTGCTTCTTACTTATTTGTGGAAGGAAGGAAGGAAGGAAGGAAGGAAGGAAGGAAGGAAGGAAGGGAAAGGAAAGGAAAGGAAAGGAAAGGAAAGGAAAGGAAAGGAAAGGAAAGGAAAGGAAAGGAAAGGAAAGGAAAGGGAAAAGGGAAAGAAAGGAAGAAGGAAGGAAAGAAAACATTCTTCATTCTTTTTTGGTCTAACACTGTTCTCAGAACAAGATTGCTGAATGAATGAATGAATGAATGAATGAATCCTGCAGACAAGGCAGTGAGCTAGTCATTAATAAATGAGAGTACCCTCTTCCTCCACCAGTTCCAGTAATGATTGCATCTTAGGCGAAGTCCTTTGTGTACTATTGAAACCACTGAGAGTCTCACCCATAACTGACACAGAACACGAACGTGAGTGATGAGATGCCTCTTTGGCTGAAAGAGACAACCCCACTTTGTAATTTATCAGGTATAATGGATCAGTGCTTTGAGACTTCTATCAGACCTCTCAGTGGACTCTCGGGCTGTCTCGTACTCTCAAGAACACAGCTTTTGTGCGGCCCTGCCTCTTACCATGACAGCACCTCTCCGTTCCCACCAGCCCCATCATCACACCTACCCTCGGAGAGTTGTTTTGGATGGACCCCTTTTCCTGCTCGGTGGGGAGAGAAGGCCCGTGGGACAGCAGGCTCACTAGGAATTTGGCTTTATCATCTGACAGGTTATTTCAGTCTCTCATGAATATCAACTGGAAGGATCAGCGCTATGTGGATTTTTTGCTCTCATGGTGCCTTACAAGTCAGCAGTTACCGACGGGACTTAACATGAAAACTCAGGGCTGGCAGAAGCAGAATCAAATTCATTATTCAGTGCTTCAGAAAAATTCCTAATATATCAGCAGTGCAGATGCCAACATGCATCTCTTGGTAGCAGATACTTCTTATGAATGTTGGAATGCTTTCTAAGACAGTTAAGGATAAATGAATATTCATGAAAGTACTATAAAAATGAAAGCTCTGTTTCTTAATAGGGCAAAGACAAATAGCTTTGGGAAATAAACAGCAATTTTGTGGCTATAGAAACTAGATATTCTTCATGGACCAGCATTATCGTAACTGCACGGTGGATACCATCTTTCTGTGTTATCATACAGATCAAATAGTAAACACATTCCACTGGTCCCCACCAACCTTACCCCCCAAGTTGATTGACTTGTTTCACATGATACTAAGTGGTGACTAATTACCCCTTTCTGATCACAGCGCCTTGCAAGCAATAGTTTGGCGCTAAAGCTGCTTGTCCAACTATATAATCATCTAATAATCTTTCCTCTCTTGACATTTGTGGGGTCTGGGTTTTATCAGATAATGTAGTCATGGTAATGGAATAGGGATCAAGCAATGGAAGAAAATGATGTCTCCTCTTCTTGAACTCTGTAACATTCCTGACCTCTTCTACGGATGTGACATTCAGTGGACTTGTGGATGCAGGATTCTCACATTGCTTCTTCTCTTCCATGTGGGTCAGTGGCCTCCTGTTCAATGATTTCCCTAAATCTGTGGTTTTCTATCTTGGTTGCCCAATAGCATTCTTGGAGTGATTTTTATTTATTTTTTGTTAACCATACATGCCTTGGCCTCACTCTGGGAATTTTTAAAAAGCTCCCCAGGTGATTGGATTGAGCAGCCAGGGTTTGGGACCACTGCTCTAAATCCTCATCAACTACCCTGGATGACCTCTGTTCAGATCCCTGTAGATAGTTCTCAGCCCACTCTCCTTGTTCAAGAGAGCTTAGCAGCTGATCACAACAGATGAGCACCAGTCTTTCTGATGTAATCAGAAAGGTGAAACTTTGGGGGAGAGAGAGTGAGCGTAAGTCTCCCATATTTGAGGCCAGAAAATAAATCTTTCTAAGAAATTTTAAAATCCTACCCCTCAGCATTGGTGAAGATATTTTGCAATTCACTGGATTATAGTTGAATTGCTTAATTATGGATTGCAAGGTCTATGTGGTATTCCCAAAAAATTTCAGCCATTTGTTCTCCACCTCCCTCCCTCCCTTTGTCTTGAGTTGACCGTACTCCACACCCTGACTTCCACCACATGGGGCAGCAACCTGTTTCCTGAAGAAGTCCTGAATGCTTCCACCTTTTGTCCTGGCTCACATTTTTCCATGTACATGTAGAGTCTTTCTCCTCTCCACCATTTGAAAGCCCACTGATCCTTAAAGATCCAACTCATGTAAATCCTACTCATCCTTCAAGGTCCAACTCAAGGGTTACCCATGAAGTCTTTTCTCTCTCTAATGCCTGAGTTAAGACCTTCTGCCATTTTGTTTTTATACCACTTTGTATTTCCATTTTAGTCTTTTCCAAATTCTTATATAGTCCTTTCCAGTAGTTAGTTTGGGAGATTTTGCAGATAGAGCAAACCCTGTAACATTCTCATTTTAACTCTCTCCTTTGGACAGTGTTGTGACTTTCAAAGGTTACAGTCTACATGTCTGTTTCTCCCACCTGAGTAGGATGAACTCAATTAAGGCCCAGTTCCTTTCTTTTAATAACTACTTATGGAATAAAAAAATTGCCCTGGTGTGCTCTAGCACAGTCTAACGTTTAGGGTGGCTTATTCAAAAGACATCTGGCTGTATTGGACACATACTGGACACCAGTCCATTTGTTCAGGATGGCTCATCAGTGACTGCTAACTCTTGGTGAAAGGATTGATATATGTAAGCAAGTGATTTTCGGCTAGGCAGCCCACTTATAAGAGGGCTTTGAAGATCTGTGGTTATCACAAAGACTAGAGGTGTTACTGGCATTTAGTGGGCATGGGCCGGGAATGCCAGATGCTTCGCAGTGTGTAGGAAAGCCCCTACAAAAAGAGTTGTGCCTTGCAAAACACCAATTGTTCCCCACCTCCTACACCCATCCTGGCAAATTCTAACCAATCTACATCACAGAATACTTAAACAGAAAACCAAAAAAACAACTTGGTTTGGAGAAAAGAGAGAAGCTCCTAAGACTCACTGTGAGGTCATGGGCAACATGTTCTGGGCGTGCCAGCAGATAGGCAGAGATGATGAAATTGAATAATACCTGGCTGGCGAAACAGGAATTCTCACATTATGTAGGTGACAATGTTACATGATGCAACCTCTCTTTAAAAAATACTGTGCTCATTTATTTGAGAGAGAGAGTGTGAGCAGAGGAAGGCGCAGAGGGAGAGGGACAGTCGGACTCCGTGCTGAGCAAGGAGCCCTATGTCACGACCCTGAGATCATGACCTGAGCTAAAATCAAGAGTCAGACTCCTGACTGAGTCACCCAGGCGCCTCAGACACAACCCTTTTGAGGAAAACAGTACTTATCAATATTTAAAATGAATATTCCTTTTGACCTAGCAGTTTCACTGCCAGAAACTTATCCTGTGATGTGGTTACATAAAGACTCAAAGTTCCATGACCACGAATGTTCATTACAAGGTTGATTGCCATCACAAAAATAGTGAGGACAATTTATATGCCCATCAATTGGAGAATGGTTAGATAAACACTGGTACAGCCTGTGATGGTATGTGACCAGGGGGGTGTGTACCACGAGACGTTGGATAGAAAAAAGTGAAGCATGCTATGCATGAAAAGATCCATTTTTCTTTAGCGTGTATAAATGTATATATAAACGCACATATACACACAGGGAACCCTCATTTTGCATGGTTCTCATATGAACAGATTTCAGTTGCCAGGGGTTGATTAAATAATACCAGTCCCACAACAACCTGGCTCCAATTTCAGTTACCAGGTATATTACCTGTGACTCATTGGATAAAGTACAAACTTTGCTGCGACCTCTTTAGCCCACAAATCACTATGTAAATAATAGATGCACACCAAATTCTGTGAATATTCACTAGGACTTCCTTCCTTGTTTGTGAATAGGCTCTGCATGTTTGTTAATTCAGTTCGCAAACCCACGGCAAAGCAAGCTATAGACCCGCATGACGTTTTCCAAAAGCGAATGACCAAAAGAGGGAATTGGGTGCAACAAAGACTAGTGATGACATTGGAAGATAAATTTGAATCTCATGAAATGGAAGTGTAGGAGAAATGGCTGACCACGGGAATGTTGATGCAGCTGCCACTTGAGAGACTTGGGGATTGGCAGCAGGGAAACTTCTGGAAGGAGGCCCACACTCACCAGCATAAACAACAGAAGACATTGTGGGAAGAAACATGAAGGTGTCTCAGGGGCAGTGATACCAGGGTAAGAGTTCCCATTACAGAAGTTGTCGGAATTATTTCATGGCGTCGAAATTGCAAAGCATGAAAGTTGGAAACTGACCCAGATTTGGAAAGGAGTACGGCCGTTTGACAAGGCACGGAGAAGACACTCTCTTTGTCATCAGGTTATATAACAAAGAGGAGGCAAACCTTCTCGCCAAATATTTTACAAAGAAGTACAGAACTTTAATTCTCGGTGCTTCTGATGTCTCTAAATAAAGAGTAGTTTTACTACTTTTTGGTTTTCTTCTATGTTTATAATCACCGGAGAATTTTTAGGGTTTTGACAAAAAGCTTCAAGGATAATGAAACAGTTGGAAGTTTCCTCATCATTACTAATATCACTTTGCATGGTTTCAGTTTGCCCAGTTATTATGGTCCAAGACTACTGTGCAAAGCAAAGACCACCTGTATGGGTGTATTTTTAAATGGAAATATACACACAAAGAATTGTTCATGTTTGTTACTTCTGAGAAGTGGGGCTGAGGGAGAGTGGCGACAAAGGGAAAATTTCTTTTCATTTTCTGCCCTTCTGAACTGTTTGACTATTTTTTCTTTAGATGTCTTCCTTTTTGATATAAAACCTAACTAATAAAAATCAATATAAAGACAAAGATAATTTGATAAGACATTAAAATGTTTTATGTATATGATTTGTGCTTTTGTTTTTTTCCCCTTGCTGGGGAAATGATCCAAAGCTTTCATGTGGAATTTCAAAAGAATTTGTGACACCGAAAAGGTTTAAATCCATGGCTAAGGCACCCTGGTCCCAAGCAGAAAGACTGCAAAATATGCAGTTTCTTCAGACACGAATATGATGTGAGTTATTGATTTCATTTGTCTGTGAGGAGAATTGGCCTGGAAACAAGTCCAGCTGATGGTGCTGTTCAAGTGCAATTTGCAAACAGATGCCCTAAACAAAATGCTTCTGCTGCGTCTGGTGACTGAACAAACATCTGTTTAGAAGGCAGCAAAGTGTGACCTTGTGCGCAACCTTGAAAGTTTACTGGCTTGCAAACAAAATGCCAAATACATGGCAAGGAACGCTTGGAGAGAGAATGTTGAGGTGATCTAGCCTGTCAGGACCTAGGTACTCAGAGGAGGAAGAGTCCCACCATGATTGGGCTGAGGACTTGACCCCTGATGAAGGACGGGCACCCAGGATTTGGTTTGAGGGAGTCCATGGGGTGGAAGGATCCTGGCAGATTCCTTAATCCACTTAAACAATAGATTTCCATCTTCTGTTGCATTCTCTGAGGCCTCCTGGATAGATGGAGAGGTCCATCAGAAGTTGTAAGATTATGCTCATCAGAAAAGGCTCTTGGATGAAGCCTTCCATTTGCATCGACATGGATGGAACCAGACAGTATTATGCTAAGCGAAATAAGTCAGTCAGAAAAAGACAAATACCATATGATTTCACTCGTATGTGGAATTTAAGAAAAGAGATGAACACAGGGGAAGGGAAGGAAAAATAAAATAAGAGGAAACAGAGAGGGAGGGAAAGTGTAAGAGGCTCTTATCTGTAGGAAACAGACTGAGGGCTGCTGGAGGGGAGGTGGGTGGAGGGATGGGGTGACTGGGGGGTGGGCATTAAGGAGGGCACGTGATGGAATGAGCACTGGGTGTTACATGCAACTGATGAATCACTGAGCTCTTTCTCTGAAACTAATAATACAGTATGTGTTAATTAAGTTGAATTTAAATAAAAAGTTTTTAAAAAGGAAGAAAGAAAAGGCTCTTGGAGGTCTAGGAAGTGGCAGGAATGACCAGACAATCCTGCAGTACACAGGGTATGAGCCATCAATCAGCACTTTACGTGCATTATCTCATTTAACCATTAAAACCATCCTAGGATTGCTTTTACCACCCCAGTATCCCTCATGAGAACACAGAGGTTCAGCCGGGTTCGAGGGCATTAAACAACTTTCCCATTACCATGTGGGGGTCCGTGGTAGACTAGGAGTAGAAGTCTAATTCCTCAAGCTGCGTACATACCCATTGAGTTCCGCGTTCTGAATTTCTTGGAAACATCCCCAGGGTGTACCTGTTTTATTGTATCTTCCTCTTACCAGAAATCTTGCTAACAACAGATGATCTAATCTAAAATCTGCCCAACCCTGTTCTACTGCTTGAACCCTACTGATCGGGTGCTTGTTATTGTGGGCTTTTGACCCTGGTTTTTACCCTGTTGTATTTCTCACATGTGGCCTCGTTGGCTGGGGATCGTCTTGCTTTTGCCGACTCCGTGTCCCAGCCAGCTCAGAGAAGATGTACCTGAGCATTAGCATTTCCCCGTAAGTGATGGTATGCTTCTGGCTTCTACTGACTTGGCAAAGGCTTCTATGTCTACAAATAAGACACGTTTGACCACGGGTCTATAAACTAAAGTGACGGCAAGTCGGGCAGAGTGCAGTTCTATAACCTGGCAATAGGGAGCCCTGTTTGGAAAGCCAGAACTTCATTTAGCAAACTCCAAGTTTTCAGTTGGGTTAAAACTCATAGGGTCTCAGTTGATCATTGGAAAAGTGAAACTGTATTCTTTCGGGATATTGAAGTAGTGACTGAAGTGGAACACGTTCCCTACCTGTTAGAAGCCTCAGGGAACACGGAGCCTCCTCCTTCACATGAGGTCCTGCTAGGTCTGGGGACAATCCCCAGAACGCTATCGATGTTCCTTCCTAAATAAAAGGGTCACATCTGGCCCCTTTACAGAATTTTGCCTGTCAGAGCACTGAAGAGTTTGACCATCTATCAAGTATTCACAAATAGAACATGTCAAAAGGGTGATTCTTTAGGGGTAGAAACTGGAACTTGCACAGCCTTTGAGGTGATACATATATGAAAAATCACCAGAGCATAAAATGTGCAGGCTCAAAAGGCAAGTCCAAGTCTGGTGGACATTCCTTTGAATTTCCTGATTAGAAAAGAGATAATGAATGAGACCATAGATACTGGAAGAGATCAAGAAGGAGTCCAACAGGTAGGATTACATTTCCCATAGCCAGGCAGTCGCACCAGTGGTATGGTCCAAGGAGCCAGGAGCTGTGCTCGGGTTTAGCCGAACTAGATCTCATTCAGGCCTGGAAGCAACCCTGCCCCGGGGTTGGCGTGTTACACGTGTTCCCGAGGCCTCGGCGTGAGTGGGCGTCAAATCCAGAATTCAAGCCCAGATCTGACTCTGAATAGCACACTTAACATCATGATACTTTGCCTTTAAAAGTGCCAATAAAGTGTCCTCTGTTTGATGTGTTATATCAGTTAGGATGATGCTAGCTGCTGAAACAGAGAAGCCCTACGTCTCAGTGGCTTCCCAACACAAGTTTTTATTTCTTACTCATGTTAAGTCTATCTGGCAGCAAGGGTCTGGCAAAGGAGGCTGCATTCAGGGATTCAAGCTGACATAGGCTCTGTCATCTCTGACCCTGGCTTCCGAGGTCACTTTGGCCAACATTCAGAGGCAAATGCGGAAAAAGAGGTAGCGGGACATCAGGTGATGAGTTTTTATGGGCCGGGCCTGGAAGCGGCAAGTCCATTCTTGTCCATAATTGACTTTTACGTTCAGTTACATGGCTACCCTTACCTACAGGGGAATCTGCTGGAAATGGAGACTGATTGTAGGCATTGGAGGAAAGGAAGAAAGATTTGGTGAACAGCCAGCCCGGATCTGCTACACTTGTGTTTTTCTATAGTTACCAGAATTTAAGTATAATAAAGAAAGGTTGTCACCTACTAAGTGCCAAATACCGTGCCAGATTCTGAGGATTTAAAAATGAATAAGACCAAATCCACATTCCCAAGTGCACACCCAGAGTGATATGGACAGTACACTTATGTGGATAACTATCCTAGACCATGTAGCTCAGGTTGCATTTGTGAATGTGGGAATACTCTCAAGTTCAGAATGACTGATTGAGCTCCTTTTGAGTTCCTAGAAATGTCTGCTGCAGGATCTGAATTGAGGCCCCACTCCAGGGCAGGTTTTCCCCTCTTACAGCTCTTTGATTAAAGGAACTCATCTGTAGGCACCCCCAACACAAAAGTCTCATTGTTCACTGCCCACAATCCCCACTCACATTATCAAGCTCTCCGCAGGATAGACATTCTACCTCACCAGGCCTGAAGGCGTGTCTCTTGGAAGAGTGCCACCTAACCCTTAGGGCAGCCACCAGGCTGTGTGGGTGGTAGGATGAGCAAGATATTCTCCAGAAAGTCACTGAGGACAGGGGTGCACTGTTTAGAGACCAGGGCAATTTTGTTAGAGGCTTTGACAACCTTCTTTCTTGCTATCTGTATTAAGATTCGGGGCCACCTCTTAAAATAATAATTTTTCTGTTTAAAGATTTTTTTTTTAATTTATTTATCCGACAGAGAGAGATCACAAGTAGGCAGAGAGGCAGGCAGAGAGAGGAGGAAGCAGGCTCCCCGCTGAGCAGAGAGCCCGATGTGGGCCTCTATCCCAAGACCCTGAGATCATGACCTGAGCCGAAGGCAGAAGCTTTAACCCACTGAGCCACCCAGGTGCCCAATAATTTTTCTGTTTAAAGCTCATTTGGTATTAGGCCAACTTATTTTATCTACACTAGTTAGGACCACAATGAGCCATGGTAATGAGTGGCATTTTGTTTTTTAACAGAAAACAATTATAGAAACTATTTCATTAGCTTTGTATGGCTTTGAGAATTCACATCAAAAGCTGATAGGAGAGAAGGATTGCAGATAAAAAAAGCAAAAATTTCAGCTTGAAGCTGGCTGAAGGTGGTTTAAGCCAATTGCTTATCAATGATTTCTTTGGCAACATGAGCTGTGGGTTTTTCTGTTCTGCTTCAGAAAAGTTGAGGCAGTTTACAAAAGAGCATACAGCACCGTGTATCAAAAACATGGATTTTCAAAAAAGGGGGTCAAGGAGAAAATAAAAACCCAACAGAAAGGTCGTACCAGAGGGGAAACTGATAGGCCACTAGCCCCTAAATCTGTGGTTCTCAACAGGAATATACCTGATACAGTCTCAGGGACTGTTAGTTGTCTAGGAGTACTTAATACTCTGCTTTTTTATTTTTATGGTAATTTAGAAAATAATATAAGAACTCTCCAGGACATCTGTATGATCATTCAGTACCTCATCTTTGGGACTGAGTTTATGTCTGTTGCTGGATGGTCATATGGACTAATGAGAAAAGCACAAAAGCACAAAAGCACAAAGATTGACCTAAAACCTAAATGATCTGTTCGCACCAAAGCCTGAATGTCACTACCACACGTTATACCATTGATAGTTTCACGATAATTTTAACAGAAACGGAGTGAGAGCATTGAGTCCGCATGCCACACACGGGACACAGAGGTGGGGTTCAGGAGAGCTCTGAGCAATGATCAGTTTTGACGACGTAGCTTCACCTGTCATGTTACTAATACCAGTGAAATGAATTATAGTTTCACTGTTTTGTTTGCATTAAATTTTGTATACTTGTTTGGTTCTTACAAGTGTAGAAGGGCTATAAGTATAAAAAATTTAGAACTCTTTTTAGGCTCATGCACAATTTAAGGAAAAATGCATGGGTTTGTGAGGATTGTGTCCTGTGTAAAGACTAAAGCTGGGCTCCAAATTCTGCAGTCTGATTTTGTTGGTGGCTAAATGAAAAGAAAGAGAAACTTGATCAGCAAAAGATTCGTCTTAAGAAATGACTGCATTTGCTCAAGGGATGGAGATGTTTTGCTGGCAGTTGAACAGGAGCCGAATTTCACCAGTGTACCTATAAAAGTGATGGTTAGCAGTGGAAGGTCAGTATCCTTGACCACTTTCCTAATGAGTGAAACTGTGTGTTTGCCGCTGACACTTCCATAGCATCCTTTGTTGCAAGACAAGGGAGGGAGGGTACATGCTGATGAGAATGAATCCGTGATGGACCAAAACAAGTATACAGATACTATATGTGATTTATGTGCAATCCTTATGAGTATTTTTTAATCCTAGTTTCAATATATGCGTAAATTCCTTATACAAAGAGGAAATCCTAATATTCATCATTCATTTTTACCTTTTGGCCTACAACTGTGACTAAAAAAGTAAGGTTGCCTTTTCTACCTGTCTCTGTGCTAAAGAGAAAAAGCACTTGTTTCTCTGGCGTTCTACCTTCCTCTTAATATCTGGGAAAAAACTAACTTACACAGAATCTAGTCCTTCAGATTTAAAATATATAGGGTTTTCAAGAGATTATTCCTATTTTTAATATGTGTGCTGTCAAAAAAGATACTTATAGGCATTTAGGGATGGATAAAATTTTAGTAGTGGTGTCTGAAATTAGAACTAGTCAGTAATATTTTTCCAAAGAAGACATACAAGTGGCTAACAGACACATGAAAAGATGCTCAACATCACTCATCATCAAAAAATACGATTCAAAATCAAGATGAGCTACCACCTCACACCTGTCAGAATGACTCAAATTAACAACACAGGAAACAACAGGTGTTGGCGAGGATGCAGAGAAAGAAGAACCCTCTTGCACTGTTGGTGGGAATGCAAACTGGTGCAGCCACTCTGGAAAATAATATGGGGGTCCTTCAAAAAGTTAAAAATAGAGCTACCGTACGACCCAACAGTAACACTGCCAAGTATTTACCCAAAGGATACAAAAATACTGATTCGAAGGGACACATGAACCCTGATGTTTATAGCGGCAGTATCAACAATAGCCAAATCATGGAGAGAGCCCAAATGTCTGTTGACTGATGAATGGATAAAGAAGATGTGGTATATATCACACACACAGACACAGACACAGACACAGACACACACACACACACACACACACACACACAGACACACACACACAGAGTGGAATATTACTCAGCCATAAAAAGAATGAAATCTTGCCATTCTCAGTAACATGAATGGAGCTGGAGTGTATTATGCTAAGTGAAATAAGTCAGAGAAAGATACCTATCATATGATTTCATTCATATGTGGGATTTAAGAAACCTAGACGAACATAAGGGAAGGAAGGTCAGAGAGGGAGGCAAACCATAAAAGACCCTCAACTATGGAAAACAAACAGAGGGTGGATGGAGGGAGGTGGGTGGGGGGTGGGCATTAAGGAAGGCACTTGTGATGAGCACTGGGTGTTGTGTGGAAGTGATGAATCTCTAAATTCTACTCCAGTAACCAATATTACACTGTAGGTTAACTAAGTAGAATTTAAGTAAAAGCTTGAAACAAATAAAAAAACAGAACTAGTCAGTAATAAGCATGTTTCTTATGTAGGCTTCTAGGTTTGTGTTATCTGCGGCCAATATTTTTTTTTCCTTGCCAGTCTTTATGTTTCACGACTGATCTCCTTTTTTTATAGTGTATGGCTTATTATTTCTTCCTCTTTTGTTTTAACCTATGTTTGCTAATCCTCCAACTAAATGACTGTTTACAGTGATATGCATAACTTAGTGGAAATTAGTAGAATCTTCAGTGTTTCCCCTGTCCAAGGATCTCCATTTAGAAAATCATGCTGTGACAATAGTCTGCACTGTGTATCTCCTACAATGACCCAGTTGTACCAGTAAGTGTGTTCACCTGATAATAAAGGAATGAAGGGGTATCTCATAACCACAAGGAGACATTTAGCTGTAAGTATATTAGTAGATAAAGTGATATTCATATCTTAATTTAGAGATGATTTTTAGGGTTGTTTTGTTTTGTTTTTTAAGAAGGCTCCATGCAGGGCATGGAGTTCAATGTGGGGCCTGAACCCACAACTCTGAGATGAAGACCTGAGCCAAGATCAAGAGCCAGACGCCCACTCAACTGAGCCACCCAGGTGCCCCTGTAGGGATATTTTTGATAACATATCCAAATACATGGAATTAATAACCACACCCTGCCTAAGCAAAACATGGAGGACATCATCCTGTTGTCTCTATCCCTGTCACTCTCATGTCGGATCCATCAACCCCTACTGGGGTCCTAAGTAGCTCCACCCTTTGCTTCTCTGATTCTTCCTTCTTTTACCTGAGTCTAGGCCACCGTCATCCATCATCCATATCATTTCAGCTGCCTTCTCATCTCATTCTTGTTCTTCATCTTCTCAGGCTCTTCCTTCAATCCATCATCCCTCGGAAGAGCAGTCTTTCTAAAACAAATGTGGTCACCACATTCCTCCCTGTGCTTAAAAACTTCAACAACACTCCTTGTTCTTTGGATTTAGAGCAAACGCCTTACGTGGCTCCTGAGGTTGCTCATGATAGGATTCCTGCTTGCCTCTGGGCCTTTTCTCATCCCATTGCCTGTCCTCCCTCCTCCCTGTCCAACTCCAGCCTCCCCCATCCTGCTCCAGCCATACTGTATTTCTTTCTGTTCATTCGTTGAACTGGCCACACCGTCTCTTTCTTCTGACCTTCGTTCTCTGTTTCCTCTGCCCAAATCTTCTTCCCGTCTTTCCTTTGGGTTTTGGCTAGAGTGTCATGCTTCACAGCAAACTGAACTTCATCCCCAGTGCTGAGTTAGGAGCTTCTCCTGTGGGGACTCATTATACCCTACACTTAGCACCATGATAGCCCATAACACTATATTGCCAATTTACTCTTTATACTTCCAAACACGGGCCGCTTGATGAAAGGGATGAGGGGGGACAGAAATCGCTCTGATATATATGTGTATATATTTATATATTAGACATCTGTATAGATCCTGAGTACCAGGTAATAATTACACCTAACATCATGGTCCCGGGGAAAGGACAGACCAGGGCTTCACCCTGCCTCTGCGTCATGACCAGCTATGACAACCTGGATAAGTTATTTGACCTTCCTGAGGCTTACTTACTTTATTTGTAAATGGGGATAAGATTATCCATTCTCAGGGTATTGTAAGACATTTAGTGAAAGGATGCATACAAAAGAGCTTAGCACAATGCCTGGGACCTGTTAGACTACTTAGAACAGGGGATTGCTATTGTAAAATGTCCCCCTCTCTCCTTTCCTACAAAGCAGGAGATATGTGGATGAGGGGATAGAAGATAATCAAAGGAATCCGAGAGCTTGAACAAACATTTCAAAGTCTGGAGGATTGTAGTGGGTGGGGGGTGGGGCAAAGGTGTGGGTGAGGAGCCACTTCAGCTAGAGGGAAATCTACAGACAGGTCCCTTAGTTGCAGCCACTCTGCAGTCTGGGCTCAGGGTGGCGCAGGAAGGAGCCAGCACTGTCTCCAGTGCAATGCCCGGACCCCAAAGCAACTCCAGCATAGGCGTGTAAAAGTGGCGATGGAGGGCACTTAGGTGTGCACACAGATCGCCTGGGGATGTGGTTAAAATGCAGATTCAGATTCAGGAGTTTTGGGGAGGAGCCCGAGATTCTGCATTTCTAAAACTGCCAGGTAGTGCTAATGCTACGCCTCCAGGGAGCATACTTAGGGTAACAAGGATGTAGAAAAGAATCACTGTGCTAGCTCATTCTGGTGTAATGACATGGAAAAGCTGTTAGCTTCTTAGCGGGTGGCATGAGAATTCCTCTGGGGAAGAATACTCTCTGTGTCTGGAAGAAATACTCTGAAAAATCACTGGGGCTTGGGGTTGGGGGTGTGTGTGGTAGTGACTCACCAAAGCACATGTTGAAGTAATAATTGATGATCTTAAACTGCCTTCTCCGGAGCAGGGGGGGAGGGGTGGTGTCTCATTAACCTTAAGGCCTTTTTGTCTCTGCCAGGATGGAGTGGTATGTGGGTTTGAGGACAGGGTGTAATTGCTCTGCATAGGATGAGAGGGCAGCCAGTGGGGAGGACAGAGTCTGAATGGGAGAATCGGAGAAATAGGGAGCCACACTGGAGAAATGTCTATAGAGGTCTTTAGAAGTTATTTGCTTGACAGTATGCTCATTTTCTTTCATCCCTTGCAGGGATTGTTTGGATTGCTTGCCAAGGCTTTTGTGCATGTGATTTCTTTCTTTCTTTGCAGGGAGTGGGCTTGAAGAAGTGCATGAGGGGACTATTCATAGCTGGGTCACCCTGGCCTCCATGGCCCCGCTAGGTAATCTTCCACAGCTGCTGGGTGGCGGGTAGGCAGGAGCGAGGGAGGAACTCATCCCACCTTCTGTCATCGGGTGATACGTCTCTACTGGTATCAAAATCAGTAATTAGAGCAAAGAGCAATAATGGGTTGGCAAACACAGAGGGAACAATGACAGGGCTGGTAAGAAGTAGGATGCTTGGATGCTTTGGAAAAGGCTAACAGTGCTTAGAAGGTTTACCTAGAAAATAGCAAAGCCTTTATGATGATCAAACTTTATCAGCCATTTTCTGACTTGCTTTATTTCATAATCTTACAACATGGTAACTCAAAGAACTGGCACTTGTTTTATTTATTTATTTTTTAAAGATTTTATTTATTTATTTGACACAGAGAGAGAGATTACAAGTTACTAGGCAGAGAGGCAGGCAGAGAGACAGGGAGAGGAGGAAGCAGGCTCCCTGCTGAGCAGAGAGCCCGATGCGGGCCTCGATCCCAGGACGCTGAGATCATGACCTGAGCCGAAGGCAGAGGCTTTAACCCACTGAGCCACCCAGGCGCCCGGCACTTGTTTTAAAACAGAATTTTAACCTAGGGTCTAGGTAAGGACTTAGAGGGGTGGTAGCCTTGAATCTACTAAAATTATGTGCAAAAATTGTATGTGTGTGCACACACCTATCTTTCTAAGGAGTGGACACCTAACTTTCATGGAATTGAATATCGAAGGGTCATATAAAAATGGTTAAGAATCACTGACTTCAAATGAACACCAGCTAAAAATCTGTCTTTGATACACCTGCCTATGAAAATAATAAAAAATGAGGAAAGAAAGAAAACTAGAAATGTTGTCAATAAGAAATCCAAACAATCGGTTCAATGTTATGCTGTCATTCCCTTAAAAATAGTGAAATCTAGTCTGAGGATGATGAAACTTTTATATTTGTTTAGAAAAGTAAAAACGCCTTCCCTTGATACTATTCCATAGGGAATGGTGGCCAGTTAGTCTCTGTCTCCATAATAAACAAAAACAATAAAAATGTGACATCAAATTACAGAAGAACAAATTCAAGACAGATCCGAAGGCTTGCCCCCAGGGAACGTTTGGCAGTGCATGGAGATATTTTTGGTTGTCTCCACCAGTGGGTGTGGGGTGCTGCTGGAGTCTGGTGGGTAGAGGCCGGAGGAATTGCCAAACTTCCTGCAATGCCCAGAACAGCCCCCCCCCCCACAGCAAAGAATTGTATCCGGTCCAAAATGTCAAAAAGGCTGAGGTTGAGAAACCAGGAGCTGGAATAAATGAAAACATCCTGGCTATGAAAAGTACAAATAATTGAAACAGGTAATTTAGGGATTGTAAAATATCTTTGTATGAGGGTTCCAGTGATTAAGAACTTCATCCCTACCTCTCAAAGCACCATCGTTTCCTGCAGAGGGGATGGGGCAGTTTGCAGAGATGAAGCTAGATCTTTTTCAGTTTCATGCCCTCGCAGCTCTTGGGGCCCAGTAGGATCTTAGTGTTTGCAGAATGAATTAAAATCTCTATGGATCTTCCTATTACAAATGATCTGCCGCTAATTCAATCATCTTTAGGGTCAAATGCTTTTCTCTGTAGGAAGGATAATCATATTTTATGAAATTGAAATTGTAGGGGAATTTAGATAGGAGGGCAATCGTCTGGTGTGGGATTCGGCCTGACTGGTGGAAACTCATAGCAATGTCTATGAAGGTATCCTCCATATAAGCCTGTCCAAAAACCAGTTTGGAGTGGGCTCAGCCACTTTTGAAAAGGGAAGTATCACCTTCCCAGGTACAGGTCCCAGAGTGACTCATGGGTGATGTGGGGATCCTTGCCTTTTGGCTAGAACCTCCGAGCTAGGCTTGGGTAGCTGATGCCATGACAACGTCCTTTCAGGTGCATAAGAAGGAACATGGATTAGAATCTCTGTAACAGTCATGTGTGCACATTGAAATATTATAGCGAGTGAGAGAGGGGAAATAGAAAATCATGCCAGAACCTAACAAAATAATCAGGCTACACGTGCAACTCGCCTTGTTTTGGAAGTCATATAAGTGATCACAAGTCAATGAATACATTTATATTCTACTTGTAAAATTCTGCCATTTAAGGGAGAAGATGTGACTGGAGTTTAATAATCTGAATTACTAGGATTTAAATTCATGGGCACAGTTTGTAAATTTATGAACATGGTCTGCATAAAACCCTCAACATTAACCTTTAGTAGGTTGGAGACATGCAATAGATGCCCATTTTATTCTTAATGAATAATTAGAAAGCATTTTACACTGTTACAGACATTCTCCAGAGTCGTGGGTCTGAATTTTTAAATCAGCAATTAGTCATCTACTGGATAGGCAGTGCAAGAATAGGACTCACAGTGTGTTTTCCCAAGCCAGGCTGATGAAGCAGCTAATTATAGTGCTAGCTATTACGGCTATGGTCCCCAAGCTTAAAGATATTCATAATAGTTAGACATAGCTATATTTGGTAGTGTTTTGCTATTGCTGTAAGATAGGAAGAGTTATTCGAATTATAATCTTTTCTCATTAGTGGTGAATGGAATGAAAAGTGTGCTTGCATTAGTCTGTGCTCTCTAAAAACAAATGTAGGGGCGCCTGGGTGGCTCAGTGGGTTAAAGCCTCTGCTATCGGCTCAGGTCATGATCTCAGGGTCCTGGGATCCAGGCCCACATCGGGCTCCCTGCTCAGCGGGGAGCCTGCTTCCCACTCTCTCTCTCTGCCTGCCTCTCTGCCTCCTTGTGATCTCTCTCTCTGTGTGAAATAAATAAATAAAATCTTAAAAAAAAAACAACAAAAAACAAATGTAGAGTCAGATATGCAAAACCAGGTCCTCTTCGGGAAAATCAAACGAATGCAGTGGGCTCCCTATTCTGAAAAACTTTGAGATACAAAGTCTGACCTTTTGAACGGATACAAATTATTTTTCAGATGTATTTCATCTGAATTAAAGTTAAGTCTTCTTCCTTCCACCCGCTCAATGATACACACAGTGCCATCAAATTAAAGCTTGAAGGAAGCTTTATGGTTTTCCTTTGCTTATTGTTCAAGCACTGTAACCATAAAGACTTCTGTATTTGAAACATAGATACTGAAGCCTAACTCTGTGTTCTGAGCCGAAGGCTCAGAACAGCCCCAGGTTGCTCATTTAGTCTGAGTTAGGGGCTCTGAAATCATGATAAAAAAATAAAATTGAATTTAGCTCTCCCAAAAGATAGGAAAGCTGCAAACCTCGTATTTTATGCTTTTCCTGAGAAGAATCCTGAATCTTCAGGGTCAGTAGCCAAGGGCAGTTGCAATAAATTCAGAAGTGCAGATAAAAATAAATGCGGGGTATGGGAGAGATTTTTTTAAAAAAGGGAACAATTTTCGTTGTTCTTCCTCCCTGTAATTTCCACCTGCTGTTACGTTTCTTTGATCCTAAAATCAACCCCTCCTTTGCTTCAAAGCCCCTCTAACTTGTGTTAGGTCTTTCTTCCCTTCAACAGTTCCTCACCTCTCATTTACTCTTTGATTCTCCAAGGTCTGGCTTCTCATTCTACGTGAACTGCTTGTCAAGATTGCCAACCACCTCCATACTTACAATCGGTGGGTCTTACGTTGCTTTTCCTCTGTGCTAAATTTAACGTTGGAACATTATCCCTTGAAATTTTCTACTTGATTCCATGACAAATTTTCCCTCTATTTTTTTCCCCATCACCTTTCTGCCTTTTCAGTCCTCCTTTCCCATTTGGTGTTACCTAGGGTTTCATCCTTGGCCTTCTGCTTTTCTTGGGTCCCGACTTTACCCCCTATATATTATTTCCTTAGAGAGAATGTCCGGGACTCCCTGTTGCATCCCAGGGTACTCCTCTTATTCTGTCTTGTAATAGCTTCACTTTTCCATTTTAGTCCCTGACACAAGCACAATTTGCAATGAAATTTTTTATGTGACTTTTTTGGTTAATGTCTGTCCCCTTCTCTAGATGGTTAATTCTATGAGGACAGGAGCCATGAATATCTTGTGCTTCACTGTATATCCAGAGTCAAGTGCAGAGTCTGGCCCTTAATAAATGCACCTGTCTTGCTCTATTACTTACCTTTATCCACCGATAACCAAACCAAAACCCTACAAGTCATCTTGGGAACCCTTTCATCTCCATATCCAATCAACTACATCATCCTATCTATTTAAGTCTAAATCTCTCTGGCAGCCATCCTTCCTCTCCATCCCTGTTCCCACTGCCCACGAGTAGGCCCCACCATTTCTCACCAAGACTCTTCCTTTGTCACCTACCTAGACCTGCCTTTGAGCATGTACCTATCTGAGTCTTGAGTGATCTATTTGATTTTTTTTAAGATTTTTTTTTTTATTTATTTGACAGACAGAGAGAGATCACAAGTAGGCTGAGAGGCAGACAGAGAGAGAGGAGGAGGCAGACTCCCTGCTGAGCAGGGAGCCCGATGTGGGGCTTGATCCCAGGACCCTGAGATCAAGACCTGAGCTGAAGGCAGAGGCTTTAACCCACTGAGCCACCCAGGTGCCCGAGTGATCTATTTGAAATGCAAATACGACTATATCACTCTCCTTTAGAAAATCTTTGGGGCTCCTCATTGCCAACAAGAAAAAAATCCCAAATCCCATAGAATACCATGCACAATCTCCTATGGTCTGGCAAAGACTTGTCTTCCCAGTTGTATCTACTACCCCTCCTTATCTTGCACTTCCTACCCTAATTATACCATATGTCCACAGGTTCACCCATACCCCCCCCACCTTTATTCCTGCAAGTCAGTAACCAGTGTTGCTCTTTTCTCCGTGAAAGTGCATTTGCATTGTTGTCATCATTACCAACATCCTCCTCTTCATGTATGTCTGCCACCAATCCCATCTCCCCCCAACTAGGCTGAGTATTTTTTTTTTTTAGATTTTATTTATTTATTTACTTGACACACAGAGAGAGATCACAAGTAGGCAGTGAGGCAGGCAGAGAGAGGAGGAGGCAGACTCCCTGCCGAGCAGGGAGCCCGATGCGGGCCTTGATCCCAGGACCCTGAGATCATGACCTGGGCCGAAGGCAGAGGCTTTAACCCACGGAGCCACCCAGGCGCCCTAGGCTGAGTATCTTGAGAGCTGAGCCACCTCTTATTCATCTTACCTAGCACCCTGCCTGACACGTACTAGCTGCTTAACAAATCTCTGCCACCTGAACTGAATATGCTTGGAACATAAAATATGCTGGGAGCTGGTAGCATGGTAGTTTGGTTTTGAGGTTGTTTTTCTGAGGTTTGGAATTATTGACCAAAGACTTCTTCCTTGTCCAAAGGAAAACAAAGACTTGCATCATATTGGGTTATTTCCTGATGCCAGTTCTTGTATGTATTAGCCTCTTGTTGAACGGCCAAGTTAGACAATAAATGATAACTAGTCCACTGAGTCATCATGTCGTCTTGAAGGTCCGTCCCCCCTGCCTGCCCACATCACCCCTGCTATTCTTGTTATTAAAACAAACCATGTTCTCTATTATGTTTCTCTTCGAAATCTAGCAAGCAGCAAACTAACATAAAAGAAAGAAAAATTTGCTCTTGGATCCTATAAATAACGCTGCATTAAACAATTTTTACATGCACCATGATATTAAGGTGATTTTATTGCTGTCAAATTCCCCAAAGTGGGATTGCTGGATTAAGAAAAACTCACCTTAAAAAACAAATTAAGGGCGCCTGGGTGGCTCAGTGGGTTAAAGCCTCTGCTTTCGGCTCAGGTCATGATCCCAGGGTCCTGGGATTAAGGCCCACATCGGGCTCTCTGCTCAGCGGGGAGCCTGCTTCCTCCTCTCTCCTCTCTCTCTGCCTGCCTCTCTGCCTACTTGTAATCTCTCTCTCTGTGTCAAATGAATAAATAAAATCTTTAAAAAAAAAACAAACAAATTAAGCTCCAATACGCAGGGAATAAAACAGAAGCAGTAATTCAGAAAGAAGAGTGACCTAAAATAGTTCTGGGTTTTTTGTTTTTTTTCCCCAGTTATTCCAGTTATTTCACTCTGGCAAGTGACATCTCTGTGTATTCTGGTGCGTCTCCATTTATCACTTGATGCACCAGTAGTATTGACTCAGAGAATGGGGCTGCTCTGAGGTGCTCCCGCCAATGACAGCAGAAATAAATGATTAATTCAGCTGGAAACAAAAGGAAATCATAAACAGTGTGTCCTTCCTGCCTTAGCTTCAGTATTCCCAAAGAAGGTTGCATTTGTGTGGTGATCTGTGTGGGAGTAGAAAATTATTTAAGTCCTGGAGCAGATAGGGAAAAAAAAGCTGCAACCGCGTTTTCTATTAGAATCAGCTGGAGGTGTACTGAGAGGTAACTGACTTTAACCCCCTTCCCCAGGAGGGGCCACAAAACCCCAGTTAAACCAGGGAAGACGTAGGTTCAACCTAGACCAGCTCATCCTAAGGCCACCTGGGGATGGACCTTTTGTAAAAATGGTAATAGTCTCTGGGTTTTAGATGTGTCTTTTTTTGTGCTAAGTGATTTACTGAAATCCCTTTTGACAATGCAAGCCTCTCTCTGGTTTTCCTGATTTCAAGGGAGATGGAGAAATGGGATTATTTTTCAAATTTCCAAAAAATATTTACATATCTGGTGCAACAAACTGAATGTCACACCCTACTTATTCCAACACACACACACACACACACACACCCCTCTCTTACACTTTTATCAGGAAGAAACCTGGCAACAAGGAAGAAACTACTGGAGCACGGTCCCATTGTCTCAAGTGATCCAGGCAGAGTGATT
Source organism: Ailurus styani (assembly GCA_002007465.1). Classification (NCBI taxonomy): domain Eukaryota; kingdom Metazoa; phylum Chordata; class Mammalia; order Carnivora; family Ailuridae; genus Ailurus; species Ailurus styani. The sequence continues at coordinate 666,740 of LNAC01000203.1, forward strand.
TTTCAGTTAATCTGGAAAGCCATAATGAAAACCAGACAAGGAAAGAGATCTAGTGTTACTAATGCGCAAGAAACAAGGTTAAAGCTATATTAATAAGAGAACACACTTCTTTTTTTAAAAGATTTTATTTATTTATTTGACAGAGAGAGAGAGAGATTACAAGTAGGCAGAGAGGCAGGCAGAGAGACAGGGAGAGGAGGAAGCAGGCTCCCTGCTGAGCAGAGAGCCCGATGCGGGCCTCAATCCCAGGACACTGAGATCATGACCTGAGCCGAAAGCAGAGGCTTTAACCCACTGAGCCACCCAGGCGCCCGAGAACACACTTCTTATATATGTTAGGGTAACCTTTGGAAGAAACTTCTTCTCTCACAAAGTTTGTCTTTAAGGAACTTCAGAAGGCAAACTGGAGGCAGGCCCATTGGAGGTGCACCCTCATGGCATGTCTCTTCCAGAAGAGAATGCACCCTCCTGGAGAGGGTTTATTGGAAGGGGGTGGTCAGAGAAAGCTTCCACTGGCATCCAGCGTAAACCTGAGGTTGCAGAGTATTCCAGACTTAAGAGATGGCTGGAGCCAGGGCTCAATCTACATCCTGGCAGGAATAGTAGGGAGTGATAGAAAGGGGAAGGGAAGGTAGACAGGGAGGAGTGGGCCCCAAATAGAGGGGAAGACCGGAAGATAAGGAGACAGAGAAAGAGTTAGGAAGGGAATGACCCTTCATGGACATATGTTCTAAAAGCCCCAAACATTGACTTGCTCTCCTTCTGAAATATAATGTTAACTTCTTTTTTTTTTATTGGCATAATTTCTGTTTCTGCCCCCAGCTCCCTACTGCTTTGGGTCACACATGAATCTTTTGGGAAAAGAATAATGTAAGTCTCCCAGTGGAGTTCAGAGTAGGTGGGAAAGTTAGTATAAGGAGAAGTAGCCATGTTCTATTATCCGATGGCACTGGTCCTGCCCCTTGGTGGACTTCTGGGTGGGGAAGAGCCACCACCAGCCGAGGGTCTTCCAGTCTGAGGGAGAGTAAGGTGATTCCCTGATGCCCCTTAACCTGCCCCCCCCAAACCCTGTCCCTCAAGAAGGTTGCAGGCCAAGGCCAGAAAGGTTAAGTATTCCCATGGTATAAGCACGTAACCCTACTGGAAGTTTAAGACTAATGTATACTATGATACTATCCATACCATACTACTTATAGTATAATATCTACAAACACTGTTTGGCGGTTGAGCCTCCATAAAGTTTACTTAGTTGTTTCCTGCACATAGTATGAATTATCAAACCCTATACATATTATGAATTATTACATTCAATACATAGTATGAGTCATTGCATACTTGAGCCACATCTGCTGCTCTTCTCCTTCAAATTTTATTCTCCACGATTTGGAATGTCCTACCATTCTTCAAACACACCATCATCTTTCAGACATCTATACATGTATGTGGTCTCCTCTGCTTGAAATGTCTCTTTTGCTCTCTGCTGGAAAATGTATTTGTCCAGGTTTCGTCCATTGCAGCATCGTTATGTGTCCAGGAAATGCTTACAGAAAGAGTCCCAACACTGAGTTAATCACTCCTTTCTCTGTGCTATCTTAGAACGTTTCGTGTCATTCGTTTCACTTATGCTGTATGTTGCCTATTTACCTATTTCACTCCCCTAGACAGATTGTTTTGTCACCACATATCGAATTGATTATTCCAGCGGCACCAACACAGCTGGAGCTGCTCATGGTGATGCGCTGTGCAAGATCTCCTGTCTTACAGTTTCTGTTCAAAGAGAAACACCTATCTGCTTGTTCCTTCTCTCTTACGGGACAAAAATCCATTAGGGGCCATTTACCCAAATAAACCTGTTAATGTATGTATGTATGTATGTATGTATGTATTTGACATTTGAGTTTCCCTCTGAAAAAATGAAAAAAAAAAATCTTGAGTGTTGCATCCCTTCCCCTACCCACACTGGTGGGGGCATTTCTGTTGCCTTTGAAATCTTGAAATCTTGAAGGAAAGGGCACCAAGCGTTCATGTTGAGAGATGGCACGGAGTGCGCCCCAGAAAACCGTCAGGTGGGGCGTCCCTGCGACTGGATAGTCTCGGCTGGCACGGTGGGCTTGTTGCTGTGGGTGATCAGGGTGCAGGTGCAGCGCTAGGATGCCTTCTGTCAGGCTCGTGCCCCAGCGAGTCCCCGCTAACACGGGCTGGGGCGGCTGTGCCGTGGGAAGGGTCTCCGGGCAGGATCGGCCCATAATCAAACCCACAGTGGGGAGGGCCCGGCCGCCACCTTGGACCTCAGGCTGGCGGTGAAGCCACAGGACTCGCTGGCGGGCAGGTAGGCTTCCATCACCAACATGGGGGTGCCGGCCTCCTGGCCCTCGCCTCCCTGTTTGGTGTGCCGTACATGCCACGAGCCACTGGGGCGAGACGCGGGGTCTCCACGAGGCCGACCGGCTGCATCAGCCGGGCGGCGCCATCAGCACGCTGACGTGGAGGCAGCGCGGAGGGAGGCTGGCCCGAGGACGACGTCTGCGTGCAGCATGACGACGTCTGCGTGCAGCATGACGACGTCTGCGTGCAGCATGACGACGTCTGCGTGCAGCATGACGACGTCTGCGTGCAGCGTCCCGTCACCCACGTGGAAGCGCACGCCTGTCTGCGCACGCCCGTCTGCGCATGCCCACTAGGGGCAGACCCAGTTAAAGCGCTGGGTGCGCCTGCTGAAGCCGGGGAGATTGTTGGGGCGCAGCGTCACGTCTTGCAGGCTTCGGCCAGTGCCGGCTCACGCTCTCAGCTGGGAGCGGCGGGCTGCTTGAGCTCCTGGCGGGAGGACACCTCCAGCCTGACGTCCTCCACCCGCAGCAGGGGATGCGGCGCGCCTTCCCGAGCAGTTGCTTGTTGTGCAGCGGGGACAGGCACTGCGCGTTCGACGCCTTGCGGACCATCTCGACGCACGAGACGACCTGGTTGGCTTTCTTGACAGGGGCGCAGACGTGGGCTTCCGCCGGGCCTTTGGGGCTTATCCGGGTGCAGCTCATCCGCTCCCGCCACGATGTGCTCCCCTGACTCCGCGTTGATGCTCTGCATGGGGGGCGGTGGTGGGGGCAGCCGCTTCAGCCCCTCCACCAGCTTGGGCAGGGTGGCCCTGTTCTTGGCCTCCATGGCGACCCCAGTGAGGGGACTTAGGCTGAACTTCATCACCAGCCTGCTTGAAGGCGCTCGAAGGTGGAGGTGGTGCCTGTTTTCACCAGGGACCGGTCCATGCCCACCAGGCCACAGAGTTCCCGCAGAGGCACGTTCTTGGTGGGCTCTTTGTAAGCCCAGACAGATTTTTTTTTAAATTTTATTTTTATTCTTTGCCCAAGGGGCCCAGACAGATTTTTGATGGCTGGCATTACCGCTGTCTGTCCTCGCAGGATCAGTAGAACAGTGCCTGACATGTATGTACTCAACACATTTGAATTGTTTTGAAACTTTGTTCACTCTTGGGCATCTGCCTATCCACGGCTCGTGGGTGTCACCGCAAGTCTGTATACAATTCTCAAGTGCAGGCACTTTTGTGCTGTGTTTTTGTGGCTTTGCATGATGTGATTGTCCTGCATGGAAGTCAGCATTCTCTCAGTGCCCAGGACCAAGGAATATGCTCAGCTGGTCATTTTTTTGTTCAGATCCTTGTCTTGAACTCTATATTTTCATTAGTTCAGGATCTAAAGAGCCTTTGGGAATACAGACTCTAAAGGCTCACCTTTCATATGAGGTTCAGCAGCCTTTGGAAAGCCCTGAACTGGCTCTGTGCTCTGTGGGATCTCCAGACACGGTAAGTCCTCTTCTCCCACAGCCTGTGGATTCTGGAATAGGGGCCATGCCACCCACAGCCTTTGTATGTTACAGGGAATCCTCAGCTTCCTTGAAAGGGAAGAGTTACAGCCAGTGAGCAACCCACAGAGAGGCAGGATAATGCAGTTACTAGGAGAATAGATTTTGGAGTCATTGGTTAATCTTTTTTTTCTCTCTCTGATATTGAGATAAGTTTTATTGATCTTTATCTCCAGCTGATTCTTTTGCCATCTTCAATCTGCTGTTAAGTCCTTCTAGTGCGGTTTTCATTTGTTGTCCTTATGCCTTGTTAGAGAAGATTGGTGGGACGCCTGGGTTGTTTCCCAGGGGCTTTTACCTTGGCAAGGCTCACTTTTTTAAAATATCTTTTTTACTAAGAGGTAATTGACATATAACATTACATTAGTTTCACGTGTACTACATAATGATTTGTATCTGTGTACGTTGCAAAAATGATTACTGCAGTAAATCTGATGATTATCTGTCACCATACATACATCAAAAGTTTTTTGTCTTGTGATGAGTGCTTTTAAGATATATTTTCTTAACAACTTTCAAATATGTGGGCGCCTGGGTGGCTCAGTGGGTTAAAGCCTCTGCCTTCGGCTCAGGTCATGATCCCAGGGTCCTGGGATCCAGGCCCACATTGGGCTCTCTGCTCAGCAGGAAGCCTGCTTCCCCCTCTCTCTCTCTGCCTGCCTCTCTGCCTACTTGTGATCGCTCTGTGTCAAATAAATAAATAAAATCTTAAAAAAAAACCTTTCAAATATGTAACACATTATTATTTTTTACAGTACAGTGTTATTAACAGTAGTCATCATGCTGTATATTACATCCCCATGACTTATTTATTTTATTATTGGAAAATTTGACAACAATTAATATAATTAATTGTACCTTTCGACCTGCCCCCTCCTCATCACCCATTTCACCCACCCCTCACCCGACCTCTCTGATAATCACCAATCTGTCCTCTGTATCTATGAGCTTGTTTTTTTTGTTTTTTTAGATTCCACATATAAGTGAGATCATACAGTATTTGTTTTTTTCTGACTTATTTCACTTAGCATAATGCCCTTAAGATCCATCCATGTTGTTGTAAATAGCAAGATTTCATTCTTTTTCTTGGCTGAATAATATTCCATTGTGTTTATGTGTATATACAACAACTTCTTGATCTGTTCATTCATCAGTAGATATCTGTTCATTCATCAGTAGGTTGCTTCTGCATTTCGGCTATAGTCAATAATGCTGCAGTGAATATGGGGGTGCAGATATATATTTTGGAATTCGTTTTTTTGTTTTCTTGGGATAAATGCCCAGAAGTAGAGTTGCTGGATCACATGGTAGTTCTATTTTTAATTTTTTGAGGCACCTGCATACTGTTTTCCATGCTGGTTTTATTAGTTTACACAACACTAACTATGCACGGGGTTCCCTTTTATCCACATCCTCTCCAGCACTTGTTATTTCTTGTCTCTGATATTAAGCATTGTGACAGGTGTAAGGTGATATCTCATGGTAGTTTTGATTTGCATTTCTCTGATGATAAGTGATACTGAGCATCTTTTGATGTGTTGGTTTGCCATCTGCATGTCTTCTTTGGAAAAATGTCTGTTTCGGTCCTTTGCTCATTTTTTTTTTTAAATATAAAGTTGTATGATTTTTTGGTGTAGTTTAGATATTACCTGCTTGTCAGATGTATGATTTGTAAATGTTTTCTCCTATTCATCAGGTTGCCTTTTCATTTTGTTGATGGTTTTCTTTGCTGTGCAGAAAGTTTTTAGCTTGATCTTGTCTCACTTGTTTATTTTTGCTTTTATTGTCTTTGCTTTTGGAGTCAGATTTAAAAAATTGTTGCCAAGACCTATGTCAAGAAGATTATAGTCTGTGTTTTCTTCTAGTACTTTCATGGCTTCAGGGGCAGGACTCAACTTTTAAAATGTTTTATTGAGTAGAGTTGACACATAGTGTCATATTAGTTTCAGGTGTACCACTCTGAATTGACAAGTTTGTGTTTTGCTTTGTTCACCACAAGTATAGTTACCATCTGTTCCATTACACAGCTATTTCATTGACTGTATTCTTTATGCTCTGCTTTTTAATCCCATAGGATTAAAACTTCTAAATTCTGTATCCCCTGAGGATCTTTTTTTTTTTTAAGATTTTATTTATTTATTTGACACAGAGAGAGATCACAAGTAGGCAGAGAGGCAGGCAGAGAGAAGAGGAAGCAGGCTCCCTGCTGAGCAGAGAGCCTGATGCGGGCCTCGATCCCAGGACCCTGAGATCATGACCTGAGCCGAAGGCAGAGGCTTTAACCCACTGAGCCACCCAGGGGCCCATCCCCTGAGGATCTTGCCAGAACTTGATTTGGGGCATTGTTAGGGTAGGCCTAGAGTAAGCCTTTCTCTGGATTGTGTTCCTTACTCTCTAGGCATGGCCCATCTGGTGTCACAGCTGGTACCCAGCTCCGTTGAAAGACACACAGCTTGGAGTTTGGTCAGCAGAAGTCTCCCCAGTGGTGAGGATATTCAGTGGTCTAGGGTAGGAAGAATAGTTAAAGGAACTCTGGGCTTGAAAAAGACCTCAGTAGGGCCTGGGGTGCAGATGACACATAGCAAGGGCTGTCACATGATAGGGAGGAGGGATGCAGTCTTTGTGACCTTGGGGATTAAATATAGCATTGGTGGTTGGTGGCTTAAAGGACACAAGTTTTAGTTCAGAATAAAAAATGATTTTTTTTAATTGTTAGAGTAGTCTAAAGGTAAAATGTCTAGGTAGAGAGGAGTTTATTGTCTTTAATGGTGACTAAATAAAGGTTAAATGATCCTTCTAGGAAATGTTGAAGGGATGACTCCAGTATCAGGTGAGGATCGAGTTTAAGAACTTTTGTGGCTCCTGTCAATATGGCATTCCTTGATTCACTGAGCTCCCGTTGTTTTACTGAAAACCCTAGTCATTTATTCACTGTGGTACGGTGGGGGAATCCCCCTTTCTGTGTGTGATGGAAAGAGCATGGCTTATAGAAGTACACCTGGGTTTGAATCCCTGATCTGTCATTTTCTAGCACACTCTCTGAGAGAACTGAGGTAAATCCCAAGCCTTCGTTTCTTCATTTTTAAAATAAGGGTGCTACCATATTTACCTCCTAAGATCATTATGAATATAAAGTACTGGACAGTACCTGACATACGTTCTATTGCAGGAATACTTGTCATTAACGGTATTGTTGTGGTTACTATTGTTAGCTTAAAATTTTGATCAGTTAATTCTATTTCTAAGAATTTCTTTAAAAAATTCATGGCTGCGGGTGCCTGGGTGGCTCAGCGGTTTAAAGCCTCTGCCTTCGGCTCAGGTCATGATCTCAGGGTCCTGGGATCGAGGCCCGCATCGGGCTCTCTGTTCGGCAGGGAGCCTGCTTCCTCCTCTCTCTCTGCCTGCCTCTCTGCCTACTTGTGATCTCTCTCTCTGTCAAATAAATAAATAAAATCTTAAAAAAAAAATTCATGGCTGCACATAAAAATGTTCATTATGATATATAATTTATATATGTAATTTTTTATTATAATGGAATAATACTCAACCATTGATTGATAATCAAATTACATATATATATATAAAATGAATAATAAAATTTAGGTTTTATTTTATTTATTTATTTATTTTTATTCATTTGACACAGAGAGATTACAAGTATGCAGAGAGGCAGGCAGAGAGAGAGGAGGAAGCAGGCTCCCTGCTGAGCAGGGAGCCTGATGTGGGCCTCGATCCCAGGACCCTGAGATCATGACCTGAGCCGAAGGCAGCGGCTTTAACCCACTGAGCCACCCAGGCGCCCTTAGGTTTTATTTTTATTCTCTCTTATTTCTTCTCTAAACTTCCCTCTGTGGATATGTATTGTAACAATCATAATCAATCATAATAAAACATGTAAGGGAGGAGTCAATTCCTCAAGCATTTCCTAAAAGGCTGAGGCATCTCCCCTTGGTTTCTGACTCTCAGCAGAGTGATATCATGGAATTGGAGCAGCTGAATGTTGACAGCTGACTTGAAATTGTGATGATGACAGTTACAATCAAGTGTCATGCAGCAGCATTTCCACCGAGGCTCAGTTTCCCAGTCTGGATATCAAGGAGTGGAAAATCTTTTATATGATATGTTTTGGACACCAGGGTTGTGTTGGTGGGTAGAGGTTGAGTGGCTGTGAAGGAGGTCAGGGATGGTGGTAGGAGGAGGACATGCAAGTTTGTAGATATTAGCCAGCTGGTGTTGTAAACTTCTCCAAAGGAAGTTTATAAAGACTAGGAAAGAAGTTGACAAGACCTGGAAAACAAGGGAGGAGGAAGGAAGGAAGGAGGGAAACAGGAAGAAGAAAGGAAGGAAGCAAACAAATAGGACGGTGGGGAAAGAGGAATGAATTACAGCGGTATTGGCAGACACTGAACCATGGGCAGTAGTCGTTGTTAAAGAACACAAAGCGGATATCGACAGTTTAGAAAATTAACTCTTATCATATGGAGTCTCTAGGAAGTTATTTTCCAGCGATACTGAGTCCTGGCTAAATGAAGAGTATTGTCTCAGAAGCTCCTTCATTTTTGTTTCCTGGCAGCATTGCTGTTGCTTCTAAGAGTTACTGAAACCTGAACGTCATCGAGGTTCAGCAGCCTGGGTTCATCACAGGTATGGGTTCCACAAAGTGGGAGGAAAACTTCTATAGTCACTGACACAGTTTCTGAACAGAGTGCTGGGTAATTGGTCAACCCAAAGGTGCACAGCTTTTCACCCTGAGGTGAAATGATTGATGGGCAGCCAAGGACTCGTGCACTCCGCCAGCAGGTTATTGTAAAATGTTAATAGCCGCTGGCTGTTCACTCTGAAAGTGTGGGCAGTTTAGGGGATATTTAGGGGGTAAGTCTTGAAGGAAGGGGAATCTAGGGGTGATTAGGGATTCAAGGACCACCCAGCTAATGAAGAATAAGTGTTAGGATTGCAAGGTTCTCATCTCATGGAGTCAAAGAATGACTCTCATGGACACAAAAGGGTGAAGTGAAGTGGAAGTTTATGAAGTGAAGGTGAGAACAGAAAGGAAGAAGAGGCTCTCTAGAGTGAGAAGGGTCCCGAATGGGCTGCCACTGTGGGCTTTTACTGGCAATCTTTCATTGAGAACTGACCAGGAAGCTTGTGGCCTTGCGATTCTGGTGTCATCTGTGTTTGAGCAAGGACTATTGATAACATACTTACTGGCTTACTTCTTTGAAGTCTGGTCATCTTCTGTGATTACTGTGTAGCTGCCAAAAAAATATACTCCCTGACATCCAGGGATAGGTGGTCTGGTTTGTTCCCTTGTCTCTGGTTTTGTGCACCTCAACATTTCTCCACATTTGGGATTTCTGTGAGCCTGGTCAGGTAGTCCTCTGCTTGAGCCTAGTCAGGGGAGTCAGCAGCCTCCTACCTTTCCCTGCCTGTACCTTAACCGTTTCCTGACTCATAAAGGGGCCCCAGTTCTACTACTGGTCAACTGTTTACCATTCAATACCTCCTTCTTCATTTAAATTAAGCCTCTGAGCAATTAATATGAAGAAAGGGCTGATTATCCAGGAAATCTGTTTTTCTGGAGGTAGATGCTCAAATGGGGAAGATAAGGGTATAACCTAAGAAAGGTTCTACGGGACATTTCAAGGCCCCTTTTGGACCCATAAATCTAGAGTTCTTTTCCTTTCAACCATCTTAATGGATTTTTAATACAACCAGAGTATTAGAATTCAGAAATGTTAAAATATAGTCAGGTCTGAGCTTTATGGAAACTGCTTTTGGAAAACATGCTATTCTAAGTCTGTTAGTAATTAGAAGTAATTACTAAACAGCTTCTGTCATAGGTGAGGGTTCTGTATTGCCTTAGAAGTCGCATAATAAATGGCTCATAGTAAACCTAGGTTGGTTTGCTCACCTAGGAATGAGGAGTAATTTAAGTCAATAACGTGAAAGCAGAAGACATAAAAAGGAAAATTAAATTTTCAGATAACAGCTCCAAATGTCACTGAAAACTAATGGGGTTGCAAGAGGTGAATAAAAATGCAATCTGTTTGGTGTTGAGTGTTTCTTGCATGCTCATTAAGCATTTGTTTCTTAAGCTTGCTCTTCGGAATGCTAATGCCAGGAATTTAATGCAATGAGATCTGAGGCCTGGGGCGCAAGGAGAGGCTTGCTTCCTCCCAGGAAGTCTGGCATTCTCAGAACCCGCCACCACTTCTTTTCAGAGGACCCAAGTTGTCTGTATCTAAATTTTGCTATTTTCTTGGTGAAGTTTATACAGTTTTCCCTTAGGAAAGAAAACATGGAAAGTACAGAATCAGTGAGTCCAGGGAGGGTCGGATTTTGCTACGTGAGGTGCTTTTCATTGGGGCAGAAATATTAATTAGGCGGTAGTGACACCACCTGGTCTTCCTAGGAATCTTCACTCAATCAATTCATTGGAAAAACGGACACATTTTTATTGCATGTGCTTAAACCACGTCAGGCACAGTAAACACCGCGTAAGAAATGGAAGGGCCCTGATCTTGAGGGGTTTATTATCTGTGGAATATAAAAAACATATATACCTTCTCTACCCCCACCTCCACTGCCCCTCCCTCCAGAAATTCTGATTCAGGAGGTTAGGAGTGGGAGTAGTGTCCTGGTATCTGTACATATTTTTTCCTGAGAATTCCGATTATCACTTGGGTGTGGGGAGTGAATCAGGGCAAGACTACTGATAACACAACTAGAGAAATACTTGAGAAATGAGAGCCAAAGGAACAGAAGAATTCAGACTAAGGGAGATCAAGTTTAGCTGGGGTCATCAGAGAGACTTCCATGAGGAGGAGGTAATTGCAGGTGTGTGTAGAAGAACAGAGAGGTTAAAAGATAACAATAAGGTAATAAAAGCAAGGAAATATTGCAGGAGAGAGGGAAGGCATTTTATCCCCTACATATGCTGTTTAATAATCTAATTCTATAATTGAATTTCAATTTCTATTCTGCATTCTTAGGGAACCAATGAAATGTTCTCTATCCTGTGCTTTCAATACCTACTGTGATTGTATTTCCCCTGATTTTACCAAGTGTGTCAGCGTATGTCAGAAAAACAGAAACCAGTTCTGTTTCAGATAGAAGTTTCAAATAGAGGGAATTTGATACAAATCTTGGTTTTATGGGTGTTTGAAGGGATGGAAGAGCTAAAGAGAAAAAGCAAGGGGGCTTGAGAAGCAAAAAGGAGAAAGAATGATATCTAGAGATAAGTGTGTATCTGTAGGAAGCAGCTATCAATTCTAGGGAGGGGGAATAGAAAGAAACAGGTTGTTATAAAAACCCAAGAGCGGGTTTCTGGGGGTCGTATCTCGCCCTTGCTTGAACTGCGGAGAATGGTCTCCCTGACCAGTGCAGGGACCACCAGAGAAGGGCAGCTACAGCAGAAGCTTCCATCACGGACAGTCTGCAGCTATTTCCAGAAACAGGAGCAGAAGCGAAAGAATATGAGAAAGAAAGAATGTTTCTTTCTCTTGCCAGAATTGAATGGAAAACCAGCAACCGGGGGAGTCTGGGGAATGTAGTTTGTAGGTACCAAGTCCTGGCAAGGCAGAATCATTGGAAGAAGGGAGGGGTGCAGCTGAGGGGTAACAGGTAACTGACACACTAAGTTAAATGAAGCAGGAAGACAGATAAACATGGCTCAGAGATGCATGCGCGACTGCCAGCAGGTATTAGTACTAAAATATTCTTCAGTCTTGTGACAATCACCTGGCAGCTCAGTCCAAATGGAGAAGGAAGCCTGTGAAGTTTGGTGAATACTACATGAACTTGCAACTCTTGCCTTGGCTTTTCTTGTGTTAACCGGATTCACCCACCCATCCATCTATCCATCAACTCATCGAGCCATCTGGTTAGCACCTAGTATATGCTAGACAGTGTGGTAGGCACTGGAGATCCAAAAATAAAGCCATACTGCCCTCCTTAACTAGTTTCCAAGCCTGATAGGAAGTGAATGAAATTGATAGTCACAAAAATACTATAACTAATAATCATATCATTTATTGTTTTTCAGAGTACTTTATCTACTAAAATTAAGATATTAAAAAAATAATTTCATGTTGGACATATTTTTATTTATTTCCCACCTATAAACTTCCCAGGGACGTTGTATATCATTTTCTTATAAGAACACTGACATTTTTACTGTTAAGCTCCTTTTTGGTGAATTGGTTTTCTTCTCTGACCAGTGACTATCCTGAATCTCTCCCATATTTGTAGGACTCACCAGTGCTACCATTCCAAATCCTGTGGCTATTTCTCTCTTCCCTTGTTTTTCTTCCAGTTTGTATGGGCTCTTTCACTCTTGGATTTGTCTATTCTCTTCCATCATCTTCACCAGCTGGCTCTTGTCAATCACCTGAGAGACATTTTGAGAGATCAGACATTGCTGTGAGTCCCTTTTTCCTGCCCTCCTCTTGGGAAGGTCTTGTCTTTCCTGTCCCAGAACTTTATATTGAATCAAGTCTACTTTATGCTTTCTACCGGTTTCATTTTATTTCATTGTCTTAAAAAGTCTTATGTTTATAAGAAACAAATCTTATGTTTGATTTAAAAAATCTCATATGTTTGTATTTGATTGATAATGACCAGTGTTTCTCAAAGTGCTTTAAATGGACCACCTGGTTCCAAACCACCTAGGGGGCTTACTAAATACGCAGACTCTTTGGCCAGCTCCAGCTTACTGATCTGTATAGTCTCTGGTGTGTGGCCCGGAAATACTCATGTTTAACAGATTCCCTGGAAGACTGTGTCACATTAAAGGGAGATGTGCTGGGAGAGCCTGGGTGGCTCAGTGGGTTAAGTGTCTGCTCTCAGCTTAGGTCGTGATCCGGGGTCCTGAGATGGAGCCCTGCACTGGGCTCTCTGGTCAGCAGGTATCTGCTTGTCCCTCTCCCTCTGCCCTCCCACCATTCCTCACCCCCACTCCTGTGCTTACTCGCTCGCTCTCTGTCTGATAAATCAATAAAATCTTAAAAAAAAAAGAAGATGCACTGATAGAGACATTTGGCTTTGGCTCTGACATTTTTCTTCTCATCTCCTTTGCTGCTTTTGAAAATACTGTTATCTTTAACAGAATACAGTCTTACCAGACTTCAGAGATGGGCAGTAGTGATTCAAAGTTTGCCTCCTTATTCCTGTAATCACTTTGCTTTGAACCAGTTATACTCTTTCTTCTGTTAGTAGCATACAGCTAAAATGCTTTCTAGATTTGCAACCTTGTCCCAGAATACTCCTCTGGAGTAGGTCATATATTGATGCCAGGCTATGGATGGTGAAAGTGGGGGTCAGAAAGAGTCAGGAACCTGTTCAAGGTCACACAGCTAGTTAATGCTAGGGCTGAGATGGGAAACCAGACCATTGGGGACCCTTTTACTGTATCTTCCCTCAGTTCACATCTCTTTCTCCCTCTCTTTTTTAATTGGTATTCGTGCTACAAGACATATATACACACACTTGCTTTCACCTTTTGCAATGTGCTGTGACATATATTGAATATTGGCCCTTTTTTCATGCCTACCTTTTGGAAAGTAAGGTGACGTCTTTTCTCCAAGAGCAAAAAGATGGTTGAAAATGCCTCTCTCATCACCAAGGCCACTGTGAATTAACACAGTTCATTCCCTGAGTGGTGCTGATTGCAAATGGGGAGGGATGGCGTACGCTGATTGAAGCAGTTCGGATAATTTCAAGGTCCACTGAAATAGCAGAAAACAAGTCAGCTGCCACCATCCAGTAGAGATGAAGCAACCCGAGGTTTAGCTCCCAGAACCTGAAATCTCATCAACTCAGAACAGCTTAGAAGCATTTACGTGTTTATTCTCCCATCTCTAGATAATTTGCACTAAAAGAAGGGACGGATGTTGTCAGTCTTCCAAAATGCCTGATAATTCCAAAGTCGTTTAGATTTGGCTTTGCAACATGTTTTTATGTTTAGTATTTGAATTTGGGCTTAATGTATTCCGAGAAATTACAACATTTTAAATAACGAGAACACAGCAGTGAAAACCAGGAAATAATTTCTGGCTTTCTCATCCTGCCTCTTGATTTAACGCTTCTTCCTCGTTCTGGTCCATACTGGGAGTGGTAGGTGATCTGTCATTGCACCAACTAGAATTGAATCTCTGTTTCTGTTTCGGACTCTCTCTCACATATGTAACTATTGTATTTATTTCATAGGATTGATGTGGGGTTGCCAGATAAAATACAAGATGCCCAGGTAAATTTTAATTTCAGATAAAACAATATAAATTTTTAGTGTAAGTACATTTGAAATGTTTCAGAATATGAATAATTTTAGCATAAGTATGTTCCATATAGTTAAGACAAACACTGAATAATTGCATTTCAGACATGTTTATACTAAAAAATGATTCAATATTTATCTGAAATTCTAATTTAATTGGCCTTGTGTACTTTTATTTTCTAAACCTGACAGCTATTTGGATTAGGAATTACATGACACAACATGTGTACAATATCTGGCACATAGTAAATGTTCAGTAAAGATGCATTAAAATTATTTTTATAATTGAGTTTCTGCAGGACCTAACAAATAAGAATAAATAGCATTTGCATTTACTTTACTGTTTCCAAAGCTGCCTTGTATTCATGACTGTTCTGATCCTCTTAATCTGTGATATCTCCTTTACTAGATGAAGAAATTAAGCCTCATAAACAGTAAGTTTTACTGATTATACAATAATCCACAGTACGCTGTTTAATCTTTTGCTTCATAGACATGTGGTTTTGAATACTGGTGTCATTTCTGGTCATTGCTACTATAAATATTATTGAAGTGATTATCTGAGAGTGTAACTTTTTTTTTGGGGGGGGCAACTGTGTTATGAGCTTTATAGATCAGAGACCAAAACTGTTGTGTTCTCTGTCTTACAACCAAAAATACTGCTCCATACATATTTCCACAATGAATGCAACTTCCAGATTATTATTTATTTTTTTAAAAAGATTTTATTTATTTATTTGACAGAGAGATCACAAGGAGGCAGAGAGGCAGGCAGAGAGAGAGGAGGAAGCAGGTTCCCCGCTGAGCAGGGAGCCCGATGCGGTGCTCGATCCCAGGACTCTGAGATCATGACCTGAGCCAAAGGCAGAGGCTTAACCCACTGAGCCACCCAGGCGCCCCAACTTCCAGATTATTGCTAGATTGTTCCAATGATGAAAATAGCAGTAATATTAATTTCATCTTAATGATGAACTTGCCATATTCTAGGTGCCTTAAATTTACTCGTATAATCTTCCTACAACTTGGTGAAATAGGTAACATTACTACCCCACTTTATGGGTGAGGCATCGAGGCACAAAGAAGTCAGGCATTTTCTTCCCCAGTTGTGTGGCTAGTAAGCAGGAAGCTGGGGGACACGGTACCAGGTGACCTGGCTTAGAGCCTGCATTCTTGTCCATTGCACCGTGCAGCCTCCAGCCCTGGAATCAGTGACTCCAAGAGCGTAGCACATGTGCAAGCATCTTGATGCATATTGCCAAAGTGCTTTCCAGAAAGATTGCACCTGTATACTCTTCTACCAGGAACTAATGAATATCTCGACACCGCTTTTTCAGCATTGACTCTTCTCACTGAACTTTTTTTCATGTCAGATAGGCACGAAATAGTATCTGATAGCTTTTAAATTGTATTTATTTGACTAAAAAGATTGAGCTTTGTTTTATATAGTTTAAGAAATTCTATTTCTTCTTTTATAAGGTATATATTTACATCCATACCCTTTGGCATATTAGTGCTAAACCAATTGCATGAGTCCTGCTGTCATTTGTTGCAAATAACTTCACAAATCAAATTGGCTTGTCTTTCAGTTTTGTGTTCAGATCTTTGGCTTATGAAGTTTAACTGTAGAGACAGAGAAGTGTGTCAGTCTTGTTTTTTGTGACTTCTGTTGCTCCTGTGCTTAGAGAGCATAGCGGTCCAGCATTTTAAACCGGACATTGTAAGCCATTGCTTTTTCAAAGGCCTTATTTAGGAAAAAACTATCTTCAGCCTCTCAAAGTTCTCTTCAGATCCTTCTAACACTGGAGATGCTTGACACCTAAAAGATGGTCAGTTTTTCTTTCTGAACCTTTCCCTGCAGACCCCTTTCCCTCTTGACTTCCCTTAAGAGGACCCTTTGCCCCTCCTTCCCGTAGGGGCCTGCTCCCCAGTAGGATCAGGTTTGAGAATATTTAAGGAACAAGAGTAAATTATTTCTTTAAAAAAATCTAGATTGCTAATCCAGCTGAATGACAGTAATAAGGCTTTATATTCTGTTTTGGGTTTTAGCAGACTTCAGCACTTCTCCCATACATGACCTCAGCATCTCTGTGAAGCCCACAGCTCAGGTACTCTCTCCCTTTTCCAGGTGAGGGATCAGGGACTAAGGAGTTAAGTGACCCAAGGTTCCTGAAACTCATGTAGCTCGGATGGCAACCTGGTTATTGTAACACCAGCTCTTGTGATCTTTTCACTATTCCAAAATTGCTTTATCTGTTGTTTATAAACATCTTACTGTTGAAACAAGCAAGCTAAAAACAATGTAATTTTCCTCGCAAGTATTAGTGTTTAGAAGGTTCTGAAATGTTCTACTCATATCAGAATGTTATCAGTTGGGGACCGGAAGCTTTCTGAGCATTTGCTTTATGTGCACACATTTTTAAAAAAGCTAATAAACAATGATGTGTGTTTTCTATTACTGTAGAAGCAAACCTTTTCTTAAAGAGGGGCTTGCAGTTGTACTTAGTTGGTATTTCTCATACCCTCACATGCTAGAAAGCTAAGTGTCTTCTGATTATCTTTTGTATCAGCCACAAGATGGTACCCTTGCACAGCCTAGAGAGAGCATGGGTCAGATGTGGGAGAATTCTGAGAATCCAATAAAGAGGAGATTCATCTTAGATTAAATTGTAGCATGAGCACATAGGTCTTGACTTTATGTTCTGTGTTCTAAAATAGACCAAAGTTATTTTCCTTCATTAAAGGTAAAAAGGGAATTTGTATATTCTGTAATTTGATATACCTTTTTTCTTTGCACCCATGCTCTTACCCTAAAAAAAGAAGCCAAGGTTCTGTTTGTTCTACAAGAATATTTGGACCTCCTTCACTTCTACTGAAGGAGAAATGTGGGAACTGAGTAGGCTTGATTGAAACCCTGGGAACATTCCTTCTCCTTTGGAGAGTGCTGACTGTAGGGGTCAGAAGGGATTTGAAATTCAGTTTTGCAAAATGGTAAATGACTAAGAATAGTGTTTCGTGTCAGGAGAAGATGGGATTTGCCTTGAAGATCAAGCAGAGAGAGCAATCAGAGCATTATTTACAATAATGAAAAGTTAGAGCAGTGCAGCTGTCCAGTAGTGGGGAGTGGGATGGAGCAGTCATCTAAAGGCTTTCAGCTGCATGTGATAAACAGCAACTAGCAGAAGAGTGTTCCATAACATGGGAGACTGCTTAAGATGGATTCAGTTAAATGGATTTCAGAACAGTGTATTCAGTTGTGTATGTATGTGTGTGTCAAGAAGGATGCACAATAAGTAACAGTGGTTCTCTCTGGAAAGTGTGGCTACTTTCTTTTTTTGACCTTTGAGTGTTCTGTACATTTTCTGTAGTAAGTCTGCTTTGTGTATGTGATCACTCATCTAAGAGATGGGAAGGCTCCGCTGCCAACAGAGGTCTCATATCTACCCTCAGATGGGGTAGATGTGATGCCTGGATTGACCCTCATCAGAATGAGGGAGGGGGGTCATTCCCCAAGAAAGGGATGTGTGTGTCAGCGTGGCCCTAACAGGCCTAGCTGTCTTGAGGGCTTTAGACTGGGCCTGTGTGAGATGTGCTTTTAGGCAGTGGTCAGTAATTGGTTGGAAGGCCTGTCTGTGCTGGCCCCCGTATTGGTTCTTTTAAAATATGCTAGGAGGTTAAGTTTCACAAGAGCCAAATTTGACTACCAGCACCTTCCATCTTTTTCCTTTGGAGGGGTGGGTGGAGTAGAAAGTGGGTCATAGAGGGTTTTGCCCATAATAGCTATTGCCTCAGAGGAGAGGCATTGTTGAAACTCAGTTTGTAACTGCTCCTGGAGCAGAAATGTTTGGCACTTGCAGCATCGAATCAGAAAGCAGTATCGCTGAAGCACTTGAAATCGGCAGGTCCTTCTCTGGACATCAGTAGAAAATTAAATAACAGAGGTTTGTATTTGGGCCGAGATTTCTTACATTACCTGAAAGCATCCCCACCACCTGTTCATTCACTGCAAGATGTGAATTGTGTCTGTCAGAAGGGTGTACACGTACGGTGTAAATTGTTCATAGTTACGGTTTGGAAATCCATGTTTTGCCCCAGATAAAGAAAAATCATTAATTTCACACTGAGTGTTAGGAAGTTTTTTTAAAGACTCCAGAAAGAGAATTTGTCCAGGGCTTGTGTGTAACACATAGTTCAAATTGATTCTTCTTTTGAATTGCGATGGGCCTCAGAAACATGTGCAGCTTCAACAGTTGGTCATCCGAGAGTAGTGGTTCCCAAAGGCTGGTTTGTGGATTAGCTCTATCAGAATCACATGGAAGAGCTTTCGTCATCCCCTGTCCCTCTAGGCACATCCATATTCCGGTTCAGTAGGTCTTCAGTGGGCCCCAAGAGTGCCAGTCTCCCCGGTGACTCTGAAGTTGGGATGACCCAGACCAACAGGGCAAGGGAGCCTCTATCTGCTCCTCTTCCATGTTTAATGCAGCAGGAAGTCCGTGACGTCTGAGAGTGGTGTTCCGCCTTCCCCACGTCCCATCGGTGCCAGCCAAGTCCAGTTTCATGAAACTAAGTAGCTTTTCAAAACTTGTAAATCACAGGGCTCCATGTTTTCATATGCTTGGAATTTGGGGACACAGAAACCACTTTCCTAGGGGTGGTGCCTGGTTCTGAGATGTGGCATTTAATAATCCCACTTGAATTTTTCTTGGTGATACATTTTTTGCCTTCTGCAAACATTTAAGCAGCGCTACTAATATGAGTCACTGCGTGAAGAACTGAGGTGGGTAGAAAGATGCACCACCATCCCTGGCCCTGAGAATTCACTGTCCATTAGAGCCTGGGGGAGGATGGTGAAGTCGTCTGCTACATGGAGTGACATCTGCCACAGTGTGGGGGGTGATGAGAATGATATGGGTGGAATAATAACTAGGACTCCTTCAGGCGTTAGATGAGCTATTGTTATTTTAGCACCTTCCCCAATTCTTGACTCCATTTTAAAAAATGGTTCATTAGGAGAATAATTTATTTTAGCAGGTGTAGGCCCCCCCAAGCAAATACTGCTTGTAGAAAGACTTTCTCCTTTCAATTATCAGACAGTCTGCTAAATTAGTTAAAACTAGGAGGCTTCCTCAAAGCAACTTCCTAAAGTCTAAAGTCTAGTAATAAGTGCATATGCCGTGTGATTTTTTTTTTAATGGGAATGTTACTGTCCGTGGGTGGCCTAGTCCATGAATGCCCAGCTATATTCCACTGAATCCTGACCGCAACCTCTGACCCTCTCTCTGAGGCAGAGCTACAACAGCAGGATGTATGCCAGTGGCTCTTGTGATTGGTGATGATACCTGCTAGAAGCCACTGGTAGATTTGCTGCCTCTTTCCTAACTATAGATGGCTGGACCCGTCCCCAGGAAGGTGCTCATCCTCCCCACCTCCATCAGCATGCACCGCCTGGAGTGATGAGGCCTGCAGCCCTTATTTCTTCGGGGCTGGGGCATGTTCCTCTGTCTGGGTAGTGGTGGTTCACTTCTGTTAAGGCTGTGTTCCTTGTGTGAGAAGCCCTGGATTGGAGAGGAAGGATCTTGTTCTGAATTCCACCACTGGAAATGACAGTTTAGTCTTCAATCAGACCAAACACAACTCACAGCAGGCACTTAGTAAGGCTTCGCTGCTTCTTTGTAAGTGTAATTTGAGATTTGGTGGTAATCAGGACAGTAACTGGTTCCTTTTTGCCTAGGAAGGGTCAGCTACATAATTTGCAGGGCTCAGTGCAAAATAAAAGTACAGGATCCCTTGGTTTAAAAAGCAGGAAAAAAGTGCCATGAAAGTTACTAAAACATAACACTTCTTTCTTTTTTCTGTAGTTTCTCTGGATTTGGTGTTTTAAATTTAAATTTGCTGTTCAATGTCATTCTAAGCAATGAAAATTAAAAGCTTAAATGATTAGCATGAATTTTACCATTCCTTATTTCATTGTAGAATGCCAGTTTTTTTTTTATTTTTTTTTATTTTTTTATTTCACAGAGGGAGAGAGATCACAAGGAGGCAGAGAGGCAGGCAGAGAGAGATGGGGGGGGGAAGCAGGCTCCCCGCTGAGCAGGGAGCCCGATGTGGGCCTCGATCCCAGGACCCTGAGATCATGACCTGAGCTGAAAGCAGAGGCTTTAACCCACTGAGCCACCCAGGCGCCCTAGAATGCCAGTTTTAAATGTAAATGTTTAACTTGTATGCAGAATCAGTGTTGTTGTATACAATTTGTATCTCACAGCTCATACATGCATATGTAGTCCTTACTAGAATAGTGGAATCACTGCACAAAGCTAATGCAGCTTTTTAATTGCACTTCTTGATATACGCACATTCTGCCAACATCCTCTCCTGATAAGTAAGGAAGAACTTAAAGGAAAAGGAGCCAAGGGTTGCCCTACTTTTCCCTTTCCTTCTGTGACATCATTTTCAGGATATGTGGTTGGCTAGTCCTGGAAAGTAACATGATTAAAAAAGAATATGACAGGTCCTTGCTCATTTGTATTTCCTTTTTTTTTTTTTAAGATTTTATTTATTTATTTCACAGAGGGAGAGAGATCACAAGGAGGCAGAGAGTCAGGCAGAGAGAGAGAGGGGGAAGCAGGCTCCCCGCCGAGCAGGGAGCCCGATGCGGGCCTCGATCCCAGGACCTTGAGATCATGACCTGAGCCGAAAGCAGAGGCTTTAACCCACTGAGCCACTCAGGTGCCCGGTCATTTGTATTTCTGTCTTTTTTCTACATTCAAAGCAAATTCTGGTTCAAGTGGAAAGAGTGGCCTAAGGTGTCAGTAGATGTAACATGCTCACTTTGTACTCACTTCGGGTCTTCCTGAACTTTCATGCATGTAGATTTACCAGAATTCTGTACTCTGAGGGCATCATAAATGCTGTATGCAAACACAGCAGCAGGGACCAGCAGCAGATGTGCATGTTGCATGTGCGTGCTTACGGTCCATTGTTCCATCAGATTTCACTTACATAATTGAAGTTCAAAGATTAAATTATTTTGAATCAAATAACTAAATGTGAGACCTAAAGCATGAAACTCCTAGAAGAAAACATAGGCAGAAGCCTCTTTGACATTGGCCTTAGAAGCATATTTATAGATTTGTCTCCATGGGCAAGGGAAACAGAAACTAAGATAAACTATACTTCACGGGGCGCCTGGGTGGCTCAGTCCGTTAAGCAGCTGCCTCCATCTCAGGTCGTGATCCCAGGGTCCTGGGATTGAGTCCGTGTTGGGCTCCCTGCTCAGCGGGGAGACTGCTTCTCCCTCTCCCTCTGCCTGCCGCTCTGCCTACTTGTGCTTTCTCTCTGTCTCTCTGTCAAATAAATAAATAAAATCTTAAAACAAGCAAACAAACTATACTTCACCGAAATGAAAAGCTTTTGCACAGTGAAGGAAACCATCAACAAAATGAAGAGAAACTACTGAATGGGATAAAATATTTGCAAACGATATATCCAGTAAGGTATTAATATTAATATCTAAAATATAGAAAGAACTTCTATAACTCAACACCAAAGAAACAATTAAAAAATGGGCAGAAGAACTGAATAGACATTTTCCAAAGGAGACATACAGATGGCCAACAAACACACATGAAAAGATGCTCAACTTCACTAATCATTAGGGAAATGGAAATCAAAACCACAGTGGAGATATCACCTTATACCTGTTAGAATGGCTAGCATCAAAAAGACAAGTAATAATTGTTGACAGGGATTTGGAGAAAAAGGAACCCTTGTGCACTGTTGGTGAGAATGTAAATTGGTGCAGCTTCTGTGGAAAACAGTATGGAGTTTCCTCAAAAAATTTAAAAAAGGGGAGCCTGGGTGGCTCAGTGGGTTAAAGCCTCTGCCTTCGGGTCAGGTCATGATCTCAGGGTCCTGGGATGGAGCCCTCTGCTCAGCAGGGAGACTGCTTCCCCCTCTCTCTGCCTGCCTCTCTGCCTCCTTGTGATCTCTCTCTCTCTCAAATAAATAAATAAAATCTTTAAAAAAAATTTAAAAAATTTAAAAAAGTATTATATAATGTAGAAATTCTACTACTGGGTATTTACGCAAAGAAAATGAAAACACTAATTGAGAAAGATACATGCACCCCTATGTTTATTGCCACATTATATACAATAGACCAACTATGAAAGTGGCTCAATGAATGAAATCGACAGATGAATGGATGTATGTGTATACACACACACACACACACACTGGATTTTTAAACATAGACAAGAATGACCTCTTGCCATTTGCGACAATGTGGATGGAACTAGAGGGTATCACACTGAGTGAAATAAGTCCGAGAAAGACAAAGACCATATGATTTCACTTTATGTGCAATCTAAAGAACAAAACAAGCAAAAAAAAAAAGCAGAAACAGACCCATAAATACAGAGAATAAACTGGTGTTTGCGTGATGGGAGGAGATGAGGAGATGGGCAAAATGCATGCGGTAGGGTGGAAGTCAGGCTTCCAGTTATGGAAGGAATGAATCACAGAGATAGAAGGTATAGCACAGGGAATGTATTCAGTGGATTGTGATAGCGTTGCGTGGTGATGGATTGTAGCTACACTTGCGGGGAGCACAGTTGTCAAATCACCAAGCTATACACTGAAGCGGATGTAATATTGTGTGTCAACTGCACTTGAGTAACAAGGGAAACTTACACACAATTCACGATGGCAGCAGCAGAGCAGTAGACCAAGCACAGGGCCCCGTGGAGCAGAGGCCTTGTGCAACTGCACAGGTGGTCCAGGCATGAAGCTCGAGCTTCAGGAGCGTCTTCTAGACTAGTTCCTTCTGTCTCTGTGGCTGACACTCCAGCTACCCTCCATAGCATCAGCAGAGTAGGTTGAGTGGAAGTTATGTAGCTAAATGTTCAGAATCGTGGGGGGGGGGGAGGGACAGGACACAACACCAGAGCTACCCAGGGACACTGGGCGAAATCGGGACTGAAACAGACCGGGTGCAAATACGGTTTTAAAAAAGATGCAGATGGGCAGAGTTGAGCATCCAAAGAAACACAGGTCAGTTCCATCCACATTTATTGTGCAAGACACAGAAGGACTGAAAGGTAGCCTGTCCCTTCAGAGCAGAAGGTCAGGTCTTCAAGGGGACTTGGACCAGGCAACAGATTTGAACTTCGTTTTGGTAGTGGGGGTACCACTGGAAAGAGTTAAGTGAGGTAGCATGGGGCGCTTTCTGTTTTTGTAAAGATGACTTTGGCCACAGGGCATCAGCGGGTGTGGCAGAGACAAGACAAGGGCGGGGCCACTTGGAAGGCTGTAACAATAGTCCAGTACCAAGTAGATCCTGATGAGAGCTCAGCAGGAGGGCCGCACTGGGGGTGTGGGGCAGGGGTTCCTCCATCCTTTGGGTCAGAGAGTGCCTGGAGCAACACAGACCCACAGGCATAACCTGGAAGGAAAGAATGAACTGATACAGGGAGGCGAGCGTGGGCCTTCAGACTGAAGTGATCAGTAGAAGTGGGGTGTGGCTGGGAGGACAGCCCGTGATCTCTATTCCTTAGTTGAAAGAAAGAATAATTAAATAAATATAAAATTTTCTCTATGTTCACGTTCTATAAAGTAATTCCATTATGTGTTTATTACATATAGAAAGCACATTAAGTACAGTATGTTTTATGTCTAGAAAACCTGACATTACGCAGCCCCCACTCACTCCCTCAGTCCTTCTGTATGAGCCACAGTTTGAGATCCTATCGCCATCCAGACCGAAGAGACTGTGAGCGATTCGCCATCCCCAAAGATTGTGACAATCTGGGATAATGAACTGCGTGAACCAAATCTAAAGATATTTATCCAAGAGAGATCAAGTCCTGTGTAAGGAACCAAAAATCTAACAAGAACCACAGAAGCAGCACGCAGCTCTGGGATGATGATGAGATGGCAAGCCACAGCTTAAGAGGAAGCGTTGGAAAAACAGGGTGCTCATCCTGGAAAAGTCTGAGGAAGTGACGCTGCTTACTCGTCTGAAGACTCGTGGAAAACAGGAGGCTTTTCCCTAATACAGAAGCCCATGAAAATACTAACTTTTGGATAGCCACAGTGTACTATTGATTTGTATTTTACTTCTGTCTCCAATTCTTTTCACTCTCTCTCCTTCACTCTCTATCCCTTCATCTTCTCTTGTAACTACACACTTCCTTTTTAGTTGTTGTTTGCTTTTTGGCCATGAACAGAGGTGTTCATTAGATAAACTCTCTTCAGATCTGGTTCATGTCTCCAACTTGTCAATCCCAGTCTTTTGGGATTCTGATTTGTTCACGGAGCATCTAAGCCGACTCCTCCAGGTATATGCACACTTGATCAGCATACCATTATATTATAATCCTCTATGGGTGAGAGATAAGAGCCTTAAGAGAGATAACTACTTGCCCAAGTCCTTATAGCTAGGGTGTATCACAGAGCCTGGACTACATCTGGGTCTTCTGATTCTGAGGCCAGTGTTTATTTTCATGGCACCATACCCTCTCAAGGCAGTTTTGAATTAATGGTAGAGC
This sequence comes from Ailurus styani, assembly GCA_002007465.1. Classification (NCBI taxonomy): domain Eukaryota; kingdom Metazoa; phylum Chordata; class Mammalia; order Carnivora; family Ailuridae; genus Ailurus; species Ailurus styani. The sequence goes on from LNAC01000203.1 coordinate 691,427, forward strand.
TTACAGTTAGAAGCCCTAGACACGACGTTAACAGATTTGCCCTTTGAGTAATCCTTACACAAGGAGGTTGCAGCCAGTTCTTCTAGTAACTCTAGAATTGGTATTGTTGCTCTCATTTTATGAAGGAGAGGCCCAGGAAGGTTATTTTTACTTAAGATCAGAGAGTGAAGTGGGCTCTATGTATCACTTATTGCAGAGAACAGTTAGACTTGATAGATATCTTTTCTTCCCGAGATTCTTAAAACATCTTTGGGAATACTTCTTTAGAAGACGTAGAAGAGTAGCTGAACAACCTTCAGGAATTGTTGAAGTGGGAGGACCTTAGGGTCTGCTCCATGATACTGGAGAAATGTACACAAATTCAAAGTTGAAACCAATTTCCAAAGAGATGCATAGCAAGGAAGGAGGTAAGCACCATTTGGGGTCTGATTAGGATTCCAAGTCTAGTCCTTTACATTTAGAAATAGAGAAGTTGGAGAGAATTTTCAGGAAAAAAAAAGAAGATAATATTCTTTTGGCATTGTTTGCTGTATTTAATTAAGACTGTTAAACAAGATTCTGATTTTTTTTTAACTAAAGTGTTTGAGGAGGTCTCTTAATACCAAACAAAATTAAGTGTCTTATGCAAGTATTAATCAGCAAGTTTGTAGAGATCACCTCCACTTTAAATTAGAATAGGATTTGAGAACAGAGGGGTCCCTAAAAATCTATTCTAGTATGTGCTTCCATCTTCTTCTTTCTAAAGATGAGGAGCCAAGTTTCAGAAACATGTGGTAGCTTAGTCCAGGTCATCCTTCAAGCTTGGGTCAGCACTTGCCTTGGAATTGGGGTTTTATGGACCCCTAACCTAATGTTCTTTCTCTTCTCTGCCTCGTGATGCTCTGTTGTCTCCTGGTTGGGAAAGCTCACTAGTAAGGTCTTCTCAGGATGACTTAGATATTTCCTTTGGAGATACTTAGTACATTAAAAGAAATCCCTTCTAAAAGAGAAGAAAAAAAAGTACCATTTATAAGAAATACCACCTAAAGCCTGATAGAAATGATTTTAGGATTATTCACTATTTGAGAGTAATCATGCCATGTTTTCATTGACATGCTTTCATTGACATGAATAAACAAGAATTGACTGTGGTTGACTTGGGCTCCCTAAGAGGAAGCATCATTGGCTTTGGAATTACTCTTGGGTGTGACTTTGGGGTTTGACACATTCTCCCTTGTAGCAATGGCCAAGCCACACACATCTCTCTGAGCTTCACTTTCCTCACTGTAGATTTAAGATAATATTTTCCTTGGTGTATTAATGTATTACTTCTTTTTTCCATTTTAGAATTTATTGCTTCAAACATATTCTCTCAATTGACTATCTGTAGTCTGTGTGTTGGGTGTGGAAGGTAAAGGGGTGAACAGTAGTCACAGTATCTGCTCTCGTAGAGAACATCTTTTAGTGGGGAAGAAAAGATGTTAAATACCTAGTTATGATTGAGTGTGATGAGTGCTTAGGTCAGGACATTCAGGGTGCTCAGTTCAGACTGAACAGAGATCTAGTCTAGGGGATAAAAAAGTCCTCCAGGAGGAGGTGGTATTTAAGTTAAATCTCAACAGATGTATTAGATTTAGCCAGATGAGGAAGGAAGGAAGGATGGGAGGAAGGTGGAGAAGGGAAGTCACAGTTATTCCTAATGGGGGCAGCGATCAAGGGTGAGAACACTGAAGGGGGAGAGTGACAGTGGAGAGGTGGGCAGGAGATAGATCTTTAGGGGTTTACGAGCCATGGTCATGATTTCGGAAGTTAATTTTAAGAGCAAAGGAGAATCATTGGAGAGCTTTGAGTTTGGAGCGGTACAGTTTTGTCATCAAAATTAGAAGGCTGTAGGTGTTAGCATTTTGGAAGGGTGCAGATAAAGGCCACTATTCAAATGGGCTGGTAAGGGTGCTCCAGAAAGTGCCTTCATCCTTTGTTCATGGAATTCAGGGGTGTCCTCCTACTGGGAAGTGGCAGATTTTCCCGTTGTGCTCCACCACAAGAGGGAGCTAGTGGTCTTCCATGGACGTGTGATTTTCTGTTGGCTCCCTGTCTAATGACAACATGGTAGCACTGGCAGTTGGTTCAACAGTTGGCCGTTTTCCAGACACAGGGCCGTTATGGCAGTTGGTGGTTGGTAAATTCAGTCCCTTCTCTCTGTGCTCAACCATATGTCCAAACCCTACTGGCAGTCCTACTGCTGGAGCCTCCAGCCAGCTCAGAACAAAGACTTAGTCTGAAAAGGCCTCTCCCTGTCACCATCGCAATCACTTGAGCATTTATGCTCAAAACAGCTCTCTGACAGGAAAACGTTTGTGTTCCTCCGGAATGTGAAGGAAGGTTCATGGTTTTTAAAATTCATGAATTGCGTGGAATGGAACGTTCTTTCGCCGAGTACAGGAAAGAAACAGAGAGGCTGTGTCTTCATGACACCCAAACTATGGGTCATCTCAGGCAGGAAAAATCTAGTCAAACCAATTATTTGGCATGCGTAGACCCCTTTCCCTCCCATCCCAAGAAAAGGTTGTAAGTTTTTTTCACTTTCCGACTTGTTGTGTTGGATTCACTTGAGAGTATTCAGGTTTAGGCAACCAGTAGAAGAAATTCAGTATTTCTTTTTTCTATTTTAAATTACTGGAAGATAATAATTTGGGCTGGGTATATGATTAGGAGTAATCCATCTAAAAGATTCAAGTGGTCAGATTTTCTTTGCTTGGCTAAGTACAGCATAAGGCTAGGATAGAGCCTCCGGAAATTGTAAAGTTTATCTTTAACCACACTTACCACCCTTTCTGTGTTCTCAGCCACCCCTGTGGCCTATTTCTTCCTCTCTTCTGGGGGCCCAGGCCTCTCAGAGCGAAGACCAGACTTCAGTTCCCCAGCAGAGCACTTGCTAGGACCTCTCCTGCCTGCCAGTTGTCTCCGACACTTTTGAAGGAAACCTGAAAGCTTCTGAGTTTGAAACAAAGAAATTTGATTAAGTCGATTTACGGTGAGATGGTAATAGACTCTAATGTGTGAATGTCGGAGCATCCAGTGCTTCTAGCTCCTTGACCCTGGTGGAGGGGGTGGGGGTTGCATACTGGATGAAGGTTTTGACTGCTCAAATGAATATGTGGTGGTGGCATTTTAGATATTCAGAAGAAGCACGAAGTGATTTTCCGTCTGTGTTCTAGACAAGAAATACTTTGGCAGTTGGTGGAGTGGGGCGAGCAGGAGCAGGACTTCTCAGCTCTGTGATTGGGTTAGTTGTCTAACTTCGATGCTGTTTTTGGCGTCTCGGCTTTTGTCCCTCCACATGAACAAGTCAGGGACTCGGCTTTTGTCCCTCCACACGAATAAGTCACTGTACCACATGAACAAGTCAGGGTGATGAGAGGCAGCACAGGTTTTCATTATGTGTGATTTGATCTTTCTCCTCCGCACGTGGGCTTCTACACATGCTTAAATCATCTCTCTTTTAACTGCTGCCCCTGCCCCATGCATGACGCTCAACCACAGGCCTGTGGAAACCAGAGCTCCTTCTTGATGGTGGTGACTGGGAAGGACCTGTGCAGAAACAGTCTTCCAAAGAGGGAAACTCCTTTTTTATAAAGAAATCATCTTGCAGGGACAGGGACCTTTTTTGTAAGTTAAGAACATCTCACTTCTTTTCATTCCAAAACTTTATAGTTTTTGTATTTTGGAAGCAATACATGATGACAACATAAAGATATAAAATATATATAAAGTAGGTAGAAAATGTAAAGAAGGAAATAAAAAAGAAAAGCATGATCCTATTTTTAGAGAATAATCATAATCACTGTTAAACTATTAGCGTTTTGGAGCATTTAGAGCTTTTCAGTTATTTTTCTGTTCATTCACATTCTTCAAACAAATATGTGAGGTTAATTATGGTTATTATTTTGTAACCTGATTTTATTCACTTAATTATGTATTGTGAGCACCATTTATACCATCATTTTAATTGGAAGCACAGAATTCTTTTGCCTGAAAGAACCGTCATTTTCTTTTTTTTTCTTTTTTTAAATAGTATTTTTTATTTTTTTTTAATTTTTATTTATTTATTTATTTATTTAAAAGATTTTATGTATTTATTTCACAGAGGGAGAGAGATCACAAGGAGGCAGAGAGGCAGGCAGAGAGAGAGGGGGGAAGCAGGCTCCCCGCTGAGCAGGGAGCCCGATGCAGGCCTCGATCCCAGGACGCTGAGATCATGACCTGAGCCGAAAGCAGAGGTTTTAACCCACTGAGCCACCCAGGCGCCCTAAATAGTATTTTTTAAAGATTATTTATTTATTTGACAGAGAGAGAGAGATCACAAGCAGGCAGAGAGGCAGGCAGAGAGAGAGTGGGAAACAGGCTCCCCACTGAGCAGGGAGCCCCATGCGAGACTCGATCCCAGGACCCTGAGATCATGACCTGAGCTGAAGGCAGAGGCTCAACCCACTGAGCCACCCAGGTGCCCCAAGAACCGTCATTTTCTTAAGCAGTATAACCGATCTCCTGTTACTGGACCTTCATACTTAAAAATGGCTGAACAGGGGCGCTTGGGTGGCTCAGAGGGTTAAGCCTCTGCCTTCAGCTCAGGTCATGATCTCAGGGTCCTGGGATCGAGCCCCACATCGGGCTATCTGCTCACTCTCTGCTCAGCAGGGAGCCTGCTTCCTCCTCTCTCTCTGCCTGCCTCTCTGCCTTCTTGTGATCTCTCTCTCTGGCTCAAATAAATAAAGTCTTTAAAAAAAAAAAGGCTGAACATCCCACCTCAGGTTTATCCTTTTAGAGGAAGGAATTGCTAATATTTAACTAAAAATACTGTGGTCCTCAGTTTCATCTAAAGTTTCAGAATTCATTTTAGAGAGAGACCAGAGGCTTACAGAGGTTTGGAAAGGGATTGACTGTCCTGTTTGGTACGAGTTCTTCAGTAAACCGAAGGATATCTTAAGATATCTTAAGATTTTCCACTCTCACAAAGAGAGCCCTGACAATTCCATTCAATTTTCAGCCAAGGTTCAACCTGGGAGGGCCGATTTTATGACCTGACCACGTATTTTGTGTCAACTATATCTGTTTCCAATATTTAATATGCAGGTCTCTATAGGAATTCTATCTGGACTGCTGTTGAACCAGAGTTATTAAAGGGGAATTTTAGCAAGGATTTGGGGACCACAGAAACCTTTCGTAATATTGGACTGGGAGTCCTGCTGTGCTTCCTTGTACCTGCTAACACTGTTGTCCTCGCATGCAGAATTGCCACAGGCTGTTGTGACCCAGTTTATTAACTTCACCAGCCATCCTGCCATTGTGAGATTGTTTTAGCTGCTACAGAGGGTTGATCAATGCTAGGAGCATGTTTGTATGTTTGTATTCTTAGAGGAGAAAAATGAAGTGAACTTCTATGGACTGAACAGTGTTGCAGAAGCTGACCACTAAGGTGCCTTCTAAGTTGTCTCACAGCTTAGACACCGAGAAACATCTGTGAGACAGAACTACTGCTACTGCAGTATATGGAATTTCTACTCCAAAATCTGTTTGATTTCTCTGTTCTTTCAGTATGCTTGGGGAAGTTTAGTCACTTTATTATTTATTATAATTTTTTTTTATAAAATAAAAGTTGTCACTACCTTTTTTATTTTCAATTGCAGATTTTATCTTGTACTGTTTTTCAGCGTGTATGTGTGTGAGGGGCATTTGGTCACAGATTAATAACTAGATAAGTCAGTGGATGGATGGAGGCAGGTGAATTTTGATCATTTGTGCCCTAAAGTTCTCTAGTTTCTTGGTGCTAAGGCAATCAAGTTGTTTAAGACCATCTTTGGTGTATTTGGTTTATTTGTTTTTCTATTCCTGGTGGTTTTCTAGATCAAGGCTGTCTCTTGGGATTAATGGAATTGATCTCCAAATTACAGCGTAAATAAGGGATCACTGTCCACTTCTCTCCTCTCTTCTCTCCTCTACCTTTCTTTTTTCTTTGGCCTTCATCTTTTCTTTGCAGTACAGTATTTCTCCTTCGCTGCCCTCTTCTCTCCTTTCTTCCTTTAACTCATCAATAGGAGTCTCTGATCCAGTTTCTCAAAAATAGGCATCTTTTAGGTCTTCCCATACTCTCCAGCATAATAGCTCAGTTTCCTGGCAAGCTCTTTAGGTCCCACAGAGTTTACTCTTTTTGTTTAGTGAAGTGATGTACGAAGAGCTGGATCCCTAGCTTTTCTGTGCTTTTGTGCCCGTCTGCCTCTTTGCTTGAGCATTACCTGAGGGCCCAACAAATGCTTTTCATCAAAGAATCACATTCAGACTTTGCCCCTGTGAAGTAAAATCCCTTTCCCATCGGAGTCCTTGAAGGTGCCAAACACATGACCATGAGCAGTTTTAGGGGAAATTCATCATAAAGTGCCTTTTTTGAGTGTTGTTTGAAAAATAAGCTGTTGCTATAGGATTTTAATAAAACTGGCCCCATGCCGAGATGGAAAGCATGTGGTCATCAACTACAAAGGGAGCTTCAGCTGAGAGGGCTCATTTTGGGATGAAAATTGTCTTCCTGTTTTCTTACTACATCAATGATACAGCAATTTCTTTTATAATTTCCAGTTGTGCACAAGCCAGTCAGCAGAAAAATGGAAGTTTGCTTTCCTTTCTAGCTGAGAGAATATTCTTTTTAAAAGAATGAAAGAAAGATAAAAAGAAGGAACAAGGAAAGAAAAAAATAAGGAAAAAAATCCACGGCAAAAACACATTTAAAGAATCCTTCACAGGTTTCAGAAAAAAGAGATGAGTTTGATACACAATGAGTTATCTTAGATCTTGTCTTGGCAGTTGCCCCTCCAGGCACATGGGGTTATTTGGGGTCAGGGGACTGATGAGTACTTTTTAGCGATTCAGTGTCCTATAAGTAAATGTATCCTCCTTCACTGAACATTCATCTCTTGCTTATTTCTGCTTTACCAGCGAGAAAGAGTATCGGTGGATCATTGGAATTTCACTTAGATTTTTCCTCATTAAACTGCTCACACATTTTATTCTTTTGGATGGAGAGAAGAGAGGTAACATTCCTAATTGGCAAAAACAAAATAAAAACTTGAAAGATTATATGGTCTCTCCCTTTACCATCAGGATGAGGCCTTCAAATTAGATTTTCTAGTGATACTTAATCAAATTGAGGGTTTTAAGATGTAATAAAATGATCCTGTTACAACAAGGTCAGGAAACGTGGTTAGGAGCCTTCACTGACTTTGATGCCAAGTTTTCCCATTACGTGTTTGCACGATCAAGTCAGGACTGCTTTCAGAGTGGCTGGGAATGAATGTGGGGATCTGGAAGCTTGAACTTCCACCCAGGATCTATCCCAGGATTGACGTTGGCCCCGTAGGTGAGTCATCAAACAAGGAATGGTTCACACAACACAGCACTGTAAATCTAAGTCTCCTTGCATGCAGAACCGTGCTTCACTCTGCGTGGAAGACAAAAAGTCCAAGCATCAAGTCGTTTTTTATGAGAACTGTTGTCTAAGACTGGGCTCCCAGGGAAAGGGACCATCAGCTTTAATAAGTGAGGGAAGCAGGATGGAGCAGAAGTTGAACTGCCATGCAATTGCAGGAGAGATTTCAGACGATCCCTGGGATTGTCAGAGGGGTCCTTTTGGAGACAGGAGGGCCAGGCCTCGGTACTCCCCTCCATCTACTGGTTATTCCATAAAGGCTGCCCCCAGGAAGGGAGAGGTATCACCTTGGGTGAAGCGGCCCCCTTCTTCAGAGGCTAGTTCCTGAAGAGGCCAGCTGGGAGCTGTCAGGAGCCACCATGGCCAGCAGCACCATTCTCAGGAATGAGGGTTTTGTTTTGGTTTGTTTTCATTTCTAAGACAGGGCCAGTGATATCGACTTTCTGGGGTGAAGGTAAAGAATAAATGAGATAATCCTTGTGAAAGGCCAAAGTTAACATGGTAAATGCCAAGAGCTTCATGCATGTGATTTAAATAATAGCCGTCGAATATTACTAGTAATATTTGCAGTAGCCTTCTTAGCCATCAGCTACCATTGTTTGAGCTATTGAGTGTGTATTTTCTGGGTGCAGATGCACGTGGACCTGGGGAGAATGACAGTGTCTCTGAGATGTGTCCTGTTTTTCTTGTAACGGCCAAATGTACTCAGTCCTGTGCTCTTTTGTTGTCGTTCCTCTCTGCTCATGAAAGACACATTGGGACACGGAACCCTTCCACGTCAAACCGTCTAAAAGCCGGGGCGGGGCCGGGGAGGGGGGCAGTCATACGAGGCGATGCCTCTCGTGTTTTAAAGCCTGCTGCCTCCTTGGGAGCAAGGAGCACTGTCCGCATACGGCAAGTGAAAATAAGTATGAGTAAGTGGGAGGAGTGACTTCGTTAGGAGATGGAGGCATTTCTTAGGTGGGCTTTAAGTTTTGTAATTTAAGTTTTTGCCAATTCTGGTATTCCTTTAAAATTATATATGTATGCATATATTTTTTCAACCTTTGTCCCATCATAGAACAAGTAATAACACATACGTTGGTGCTTGCTTTTATCTAACCTCAAGATCGATTATTTTTCAAGGTAAATATTGACTGAGGTGGAGACCAGGGCAGCCTGCACTTTTCAGCTCAATAATTCTTGATGTTAACTTCAGCAGAAATCAGTGTCTGCTTATCGTACTCCCAAGGGCCAAAGCAGGCAACTCTGCCTTTTAAAATAAATTTTAGTCCTAAAATTAAATTAAAATCCACGTCTTGGCATCTTATGGGCACTGTGTACTCCCAAGTTCTTTCTACACAATGTTCAATAAACCATTTATTGGGTTTGCTGCTCCTGTCACTGGTCAGAAGCTATTATTTCTCTCCAGATGGGAGGGAATCATTAAAAGGGGATAAAAGGTGAGCAGGAGCTCCTCGAAGGAGTCAGCCAGAAAGACTGTAGGGCTAAGTCTCAGTACAGTAGAAATAACAAGCAGAAATCTGTCCTGCTCTTCACTGTAAAGGAGGGTAAGTAGCTGTTTCTGACTGCCTCGGGCCGGTGGTTCCAAAAGCAGTTCAGGTGAATCTGCAAGGTCAAAGCAGGAAGGAAAATAGAAGGTCGGATGAGTCACTTGCAGTTCCAGCCGCTCCAGCATGGATCCAGTGTAAGAGGTTGTGAAGAAGCCGGTGTGTGGGGAGATTCATGTGTGTGTCTGGGGTGTGCACAGCGGTGGGCACGCGTGGACATTTGGGGTTTGGTAGATACTGGAACAGCGGTAGCACTTGACTTGGTGGGGAGGAGCCTACCTTCAGCCCCCAGAGAGTGGTGAGTAGGATGACAATCCAGAATGAGGAGGGACTTGTAACCTCCCTTTGGTGAACTATGCAAGCCTCCCCTCTCTGTAAGCCACTGTGGTCTCACCAGATGGAAATGTCAAGGTTGGGACTAGTGACAAGTTTTAAGGACTTAGGCACCCAGCCATCTTTTAAACTCCAGCCTGCGTGAGAGTCAGGAACCTAGCTGTGTGCTGAACCGCAGCCATCCTGAAGGGATTGGGCGTGGCGGAGTGGGGGCAGCAGCAGACGCAGCCCACACCGAGGTCTGTAAGATGACTCTGCTTGTTCCTAAGGTTTTACATGTGGCAGGGACCTTTACACACCTGTCTCCTCTGCTCTGAACAGAGACCTCCCTGTGTGGGCTTGTTGCTGTGAATGCCAGCCAGAGGTAACCCAGCCACGTATGCGCACACCCACACAGCATGTGCACACACGAAGCCCTGTGGCGTCCCTCTGAGAGCATTTGTAGATGACTGCTTGTGTGAGGTATGTTATGGCCACATGAATGTGATGTACAGACTGCAGCATTTTTAGCTCAGTAAGAACTGTGGAGGCAAAGGTTTTTGTCTTTTTTGGTCACTAATATATCCTCAGCACCTAGAAGAGTGCCAGCACGTGGTGGGTGCCTCCTAAATATTTACTGAATGAAATTCACAACAGCAACAGCAGTGACACTACCAAGAACAACTACACTAACAAAGTAGACAATTTCAGTAGACAGTGAGCACTTCACCTTGGGGAGGTACTTAGTGCACTGCTCAGTACATAACCCTGAATTATTGAGTGAATGGATGGACTTTTGTATTAGTCTAGTTTTTTTTTTAATTACAAAAGTAATACTTGGCCACGGTAAACACATACACTAAAAAAGGGTATGCAAGTACCATAACTGGTATTAACAGTTTATATGGCCTTATAGCAATTTTCCTTGTGTGTTTGTGTGAACATGAAGACACACAGGTAGGAACATAGTCTACGTTGTTCTGCCCTTGGTTTTCTTAGACATCTGTCCTCATCAGATCATATAGATGAACCTTTTCTTCAACAGACATCATGACCATACTAGCCTATCATATAGCTGTAACATAACTTATTTAATCATCCTCCAGTGGTGGGAATTTTCATTGTTCTGAGTTACTTGCCCTTTCAAACAATATAATAGTGAAAGTCTTTGTGATGCTTCAGGGGCACCATTGACGTAGCCTCAATGATAATGGTGCCTCCAAACCTGACATTGTACAGCATGGTGGCCCTGATCTCTATACTTGGTTCTTTGCATGTGTGTCCAAGTATTTCTATAGGATAAATTCCTAGAAGGACGAGTGCTGGACCAAAGGCTATGTTCAATGTAAATTTTGATGTCTAACCCCCCAAATGTTGAATGATGTCAACATGAATCAATTGATGGAATGTTTGAGGGAGTCTATATTAGAGATCTTTAGAAAAACAGATATATATATATATATATGTGTGTATATATAGTATATATAGGATATATATATCCTATAGGATATATATATATATATATCCTATATATATATCCTATAGGATATATATATAGGATATATATATATATATAGTATATATAGGATATATATATATCCTACTGGTTCTATGTACATGGATACACACACATAAATATGTGAATATTTATTATAAGGAATTGGCTCACATGATTGTAGATGGTGAAAATTCCCCAGTTTTGTAGTGGGCAAGCTGAGGACCCAGGAGAGCTGATGCTGTAGTTTGAGTTTAAGTCCAAAGGCCTGACATCTGGAGAATCAGAGCTATAAGTTCCAGTCCAAGTCAGAGTCTGAAGGCAGGAGCTGGATGTCCCAGCTTGAAGAAAGTCTGGCCGAGAGAGCAAACTCTCTTACTTAACATTTTTTGTTCTATTCAGGCCTTCAACAGACTGGTTGGTGTCCACCCACATCGGGGAGGGCAATCTGCTTTACTCAGTCTCCCAGTTCGATGGTTAATCTCATCCGAAAACATACGGACATACTCAGAGTAATGTTTAATGAAACATCTGAGCACCCTGTGGTCCAATCAAGTTGACACAAAACTAACCATCACAGGGGTGTTTCCCAAACATTACAGATGAGAAACAAATGCTATTCTCTTTTTTAATGCAACTTGGGACTAAAATATGACTTTTATTTCTGTCCTATTTGCATAAGTAATTGTACTAATACTCAATGATTCAGACACATTAAATTTTGTTTTAGATTCTTAGTCTTTGGAAACCATAAGACTTAATGCCAGTGAATATATTCCACCTTTTTAAGCACTCATTAATATGATACAATAATGCCAACTGTAGCTGCTGGTGTAATGCTCTCCCATGACAGTCCAATTTAACCTTCCTTTTACATATGTAATCTTGAAAGCATCAGTGGACATTTTACAACCAAAGGACTTCGGGATCAAACCTTTAGAGATTTTCTTACTGATGTTTCTCAGCTTTTAGTTCATCAGCAAAATCTAGATTCATCCTTGATGATTTTTATTGCTGTAATAGTCATTCAATTTCATTTATAAATGAAACAAGTGGCCTTTGATCGCATACGCTTTGCAAAGCCTGATGCATTCTATTGAATCTGCCGTTTTCCCTTTGTATTACAAAAGCAGTAGCTGCACTAGAGACAGCTTGACCTTACCGTGAGAAATAGCATTTTATCATGGAACTTGGCAGAGCCTTCAATTTCCTCCCGTTTAATATCTGTCAGTCATTCCCATTGTCCAGGAAACATTCTCTCCACTCTCCATGTGAAAGTTGTTATCTCTGGTGGCAGATACAACTTGTCTGGGGCCAGATCATCCTCACCCCAAAGCTCAGTCATGTTGCGTTGCTGGATCCCTGTGGAAAACCAGGCGTGTTCTTTAAAGTGTGGCTGGAAAGTTAATGATACGGTAGAGAGACACTCGATTCCCTGCTCATGCCATTGTTACTGCCCACTCCCCCCATATTGTATCCCTGTCTTTGAGCCCGCTGCTGAGCCCAGTGGGCATAAAATAGTGGCTGAAATGAAAGGAAGAGGTCTTGTTTACCATACCATAGTGTTGATCTGGAAGGCATGTCAGGTCTTGTCTAATTATAACCCTTCATCATAAAGACAAGAAAACGGAGGCCCGGGGTGGGGAACTGATTTGGCCAAGACCACCCAGCTCATTGGTGTCAGAGCTGGGGCTGGAAAGTCTATGTATGTTTTTAAACGAATTTAACTGAGGTGTATTTGCCATAAAATGCATGGAACTGAAGTATCCAGCTGTTGCATTTTGACAAATGTATGTATCTGTGTAACCATAGCCAACACACCAATCAAGATATAGAACATTTCATTACCCTCAGGGATTTTCCAGTGCTCCTTTCTAGTTTAAAAGTAGGTGTTTGATTCCTGATCTAGTGTTTTGCTACTACTGACCCCTTCATCATTGTATACATACACTCCTCATTTGGTGAATAGAGCCCAGGGCTAGAAATAGAGTATGGGTTCTAATTCTAGTTCTTGCTCAATTAACTGTGTGATATTAGGCAAACAGTTTCACCGAGTCAGTGTCTGTTATAGGATGGGGTACACATGGAGGCCAGATTATAAAGGTAATATGGCTAGTTTTTGCTTCTTCCTACCCTTCTGTTCTCAGAACCTTCTTACAGCTCGCTCCTGGGCTGTAAAGTGTCACAGCCGCTAGTCCTCTCTAGCTCCCACTTGATTCTGTACTTGGTTTTGAGCTAGTCTAGACACCATTGCCAAGTGTCAGGGTATTAATAACTTTGCTCCTGGAAGTGCTTGTATTTAATAGTTGTAGCGACATCTACAGTTTTTGCAGGGACGGCCCCATGCATTGGGGTGTGGGCTTCAGTGAGATGAGGCAGATGGGTTCTCGGAGGCAAGCAGTTATTATAGGCAATATTACCAATAAAGAGTGAGATTCCAGGCTAGAGTGTACAACCGTGTGTTAAACACAGTGAAAGGGAAAGGAATCATCACCTGTTCATTCAGCAAAGTGACTCTGGCTAAGGACCTCCTGCCAGCTAACGGGGTGCTCTGTCATTCTCCCCACAGCGTAAAGGAAGAGAGGTGCCCTAGTTTAAGGGTATGAACTGAATCTTACAAAGAAAATGCTTAGGAAGTTTGGCATTTCAGCCGAGACACCTAATCTCATTCATATAACTTTGCTTGTCATTGTCTGACTTGTGAGTTTAGCACAGTACTCTTTTAGAAAGCCCTCTTAGCCACGCGGAGTTTTCCTGAAGTGGTACAGCTGAGACTGGGAGAAGTAAGAACAACTCAACAGCTACAGGCGCCGGATTAAGTCCAGCACATATAATTCAGAACATACGTCTCTGTGCAGGGCTCAGCAGGCCGGAGGAGGAGCAGCTCAGCACTTCCTGCTGTGCAGTTTAGGGGGCTGGTCTGGGTCTGTCTCAGGAGCATCCCAGACTCCAGCCTACCCCAAATTTGGATGCGTTTTGGTAACTTCTTAATGTTGGGCCTGCTGAGAGACGCTCTTTCGTGAGAAATCAGAGGAGAGTCCTTAGTTTTGTTGGTAACCACAGATACACATGCTGTCTTTTGGCCAATGCCCAGAGACAGTTCTGAAAATGCCTTAGCTGTTTCTGAGCTAGGCTGAGTCCAGAGACTAACCCTGGCCCCTGAATTTGGAACGCTGGGGTGCTTGTGAACTCCCACACCTCTCCTCCTCATCTTTTAAAGAAGCTGCCTGAGGTCAGAGGTCTGAGACTTCACAAAAGCAGAGCGGATAGCAAGCAGTTTCATGCGCATCAAGACAGTGGAGGCTTTGAGGGGTTGCTTGGCTACAGAAGTCTGCGCCAAGCCTGTGTTTTTTTACCTGATTGGTGGGGCACAGAAGTCTGGTCACTTTTGCCTCAACAGTTTTAGCCTTTAATGGCACAGCGATGTCAGGACAGGGTGCTTCTCCGAGTCTCTTTCTCAGAGAAAACAGAGAGATTGGGGCAGCTGTGTTTGTTCATTTAGGGATCAAAGATAAAACCGAGTCTTGGGAGGTGGCCACCATACGCAGGCTGACATAACTTTCCAAAGAGCTAACTCACCTCCTGACCGAACCAGTGAACCAACAAACCATGAAGGACTGGAGCTCTGAAGGAGTGCAGAGACCCCCGTATTTCTGCCTGAAGGGTTGTTACTTACACCTGCTAAATGTGTAGAAAACAGTACTTGTTTTGTGCACCATGGGATATGTTTTTCTTTTAAAGTTCACAACATCTTTCTGTGGTTCACCAAACAAAGAGTATTCATTTTTGGCCAGTGCCTGAGAACATTCATTTATGGCCAGTTGAATCTTTCGACCATTCCATCTGAGTGTTGTTTTCCAGAGTGTCTTGGCACAAAGTCACCGAGGTAAGCCGAACTGCCCAACACCACACCTAGCCCTTCAGCCTGCCTTGGTCCTGGTCCTGTCCACTCTGGTGCCTCCATCCTGCCAGTTTCTGTGCCCATTAAAGCCTGTGGGTGGCCTCCCTACACAGAGACAGCCTAACCAGACAGAATTCACTTTAAGGGTCATCTAGAGGAACGGCTACTTGGTTACCGTTCTGTGCTCTTTAACACTGAAGATGAGGAAGGGTTCTTGGTTTTCCCGGGAATATGCCTCAGCATATGTTCCCATGTTGTTGTCACAGGCCAAAAGGGCCCAGGATGAATTGTGAGCTATTTTTAATTTGGAGATCAGTGACCAAGGGATCTCACACAAAGAGCCCAGTATAAGTTTACTAGTCACAGGCAAACCTAAGGTTTTCCCCTCTTTCCTGAGCCATATCCCTGCATGACCTTGAGAAAATCAGTTAGCCACCCCGAGGAGGGCACTTCTGGGTGTTGCCTGAGCTTTACTGATGTTAGCAAAGCTCAATACAGTGGCTGCATTTTTTATTTAAAGGAGGAATAGGGTGAACGGAGACAAGCTTCTTTTATAACTACAAAAATCTCCTGCAGTTGTGAATCTGACTTCATGAACGCAATAGTTCAAGCTGTACACTTTATGAAAAGGAGGGTATTTTACAAAATGGTCTCACTTATTTATTTTTTAACCAAGAACAGCTATTAACCCTCTGGGGGTTATATCAAACTTCTTAGATCCAAAGCACAACTCAAGTAGAAGCACTATAATTTTTTCCCCCAGATTCAGAATCCTGATTTTTTTTTAAAGAAAACTGTGCGTTCATTTTCTCTGAAAATGACAACTTTGTGCTCCAGATTTCTAGCTCTGAGATAAAATTGGATTCTTTGAAGAGGCTCAGAAACTAATTTTAAAAACCTAAGACTCATCAATAAATGGCAGAGAGTCCTTTGGGTACCACTTTCTGCTCCCTAGTTCAAGGAACCACAATATTTTGTCCAAAACAGAATCTTTCATTATCCTTTGATGTCCATCATTAGGCAATTCTGATTATATACTTTTTGGTCTTTTTGCCTCTGAAAATTTCCTAATTCTGACCATTTAAGTGTAAAGTTCATTTTCAATCACTGTAAAGTCTGAATAATAAAGAATTCTTAGAGAAATGTATTTTTTTAAAAGATTTTATTTATTTGACACAGAGAGAGATCACTAGTAGGTAGAGAGGCAGGCAGAGGGAGAGGGGGAAGCAGGCTCCCCGCTGAGCAGGGAGCCTGATGTGGGGCTTGATCCCAGGACCCTGAGATCATGACCTGAGCCGAAGGCAGATTTAACCCACTGAGCCACCCATGTGCCCCGAGAAATGTATTTTTGTGTTTTCAAATATATATTCTAGTATTTGTAATAAGTACTAAAGCACTAAGTAATATTTTCTGAGATATTTAAAAGATTTCTCCTCACTTCCCTTCCCCATCTTGATTTATATTTTGTTTAATTATTTTTGAGTTTTGAAATTTAAAAAGTGCAGAACAGTATGAAGAGTAGTATATAGTATACAACCTGTATACTCAAAGTCCATTAACATTTTATAATATTTGCTTTTGGTCTTTTTTTAAAATAAAAATATAAAACGTATCAGATCAAATCAAAGTCCTTTTCCCCCCCATTCTGTTTTGTCCCATGCCAGAGACGAGTTTAAGTTGTATTCTTTTTTTTTAAATAAGCTTTATTTATTCATTTGAGAGAGAGCATGAACAGGGGGAGGGACAGAGGGAGAAGCAGACTCCCCGTTGAGCAGGGAGCCTGATGCGGGGCTCGATCCCAGGACCCTGGGATCATGGCCTGAGCCGAAGGCAGGTGCTTAACCAGCTGAGGCACCCAGGCTCCCCTAAGCTGTATTCATAAAATATTTTCGATACTTCTAATAGGCATACTTACATGTCGAAGGACAGTACGTACTAGCATATGTGTGTGATGGAATATATGACATTCCAGGTTGCTTTTCTCACTCAGCATTGACTTACCCTTAAAGATCTCTGTTAATGAATGAGTCTTATTTGTGGGTATCAGTTATGGTATGTGACCTATTTGGAATTACTTACACCATTTTAATTTGTTTCTGTTTGCTTTTGCTTTTTGATTTTTTTTGCTCCCCCCCTTCTCTTTGATGGCATGATCGAGTTTTCTCTCTTCCCCCTTCTCTCTTACTTTGAAAGTTAACACATTCTATCTCTAGCCCCTTAGTAGGTATCTTTACAATTTCGTTACACACAACTCACAGTATTTTAAAAGAAATACTAAAGTTAATTTATCTTCTCCTTCTAAACAGGTGAGGAATTAAGCCTATTTTTTTCCTATTACAGACAATCCTCTTCAACCTCCCATGTTACTGTTGTCTGGAGTTTTAGTTCTATCTTGTTCTTAGATACAAGAGAATGGTTATTATTGTTAGCATATTCTGCACCAGTTTTCTTTTTCTTTGCTCTTGAATGTCATCTTTCCTTCTGGCTTCCTGTTCTTTCTTGCTGGAGTCTCTCTTGCCGTAGTGCTTTTGGTGAAGGTCCGTCAGCTCTCTTGGGCTTGGGATGTATAAAAAATGTACTTATATTACTTTCACTCTCGAATGATCATTTATCTGTGGCTAGAATTCTGTTGTGTCGGTTTTACCCCCTGAACAACTGTGAAGATGGAAGTACTCTCTTCGGGCACCTGTTCCTTCGGAGAAGTCTGCTGTCAGCCTGTAGCAAGTCTGAATACGTGGGTTCTCACTTTAAGATACTCTGCCTTCTCTGTTTGATTTACAGATTTTCTCTTGATATTCTGTAGTCTCACCACGATGTGTTTGAGATTGTTTTTATTTATCCTGCTCGTACTTTTTACTTATTGGATCTAATTCTTTTGGTTCTGGCAAATTCTTACCAATTTTTTCTTTATTGCCTCTCTCCAAGGTTTTTCTTTCCATTCTTCTGGAATTTTGACCAGGAATATACCGAATCACCCCCTTTCTTTCCTCCCTGTCTCTTACGATCTTGTTCATATTCTTTTTTTTTTTCAAGAGAGTCTGTGTGGGGTGGGAGCGTCAGAGGGAAAGGGAGAGGGAGAATCTTAAGCAGGCTGACGCTGTGCATGGAGGCCGACATGGGGCTTGGTCTCATGGCCCTGAGATCGTGACCTGAGTCAAAACCAAGAGTCAGGTGCTTAACCGACTGAGCCACCAAGGTGCCCCCAGAATCTTGTTCATATTCTTGATTTTCTTTATTTCTCTGGACTGTGTATCCTGTTATTTTTTAGGTTCTCAATTCACTAATTCTCTTTTCAGTTGTTTTTTTTTTTAATGAGCGTATTTTCATTCTTGGACTTCTACTCAGTTCTTTTTCAAATCCAATTCTTCTTGTTTTATAAGCTCGTATTCTTAGATAAGGGATTGTATTTTTTCCCTTTGTGACAGGAATACTCTTTAAAAAATATTTTCAGATGTTCTGCTTTCCTATCCTGAAAATCTTTCCCCCTACACTGCAGTGTGATTGGCAGGGCTTCTAGGAAAGGGGATGGGAAACACCCAGTATTTTCTAAAAAGACATTAATCAGCTTTTGTCATCAAGTTAAATTTTGTTCAGTTCCACAATAAGAAAGTAAGCTTGAAGTCCAGGCTCCTTTATATCTAGAGAAGTTATTCCAATCGGTCTTAAGGTCTAAGTGGTAAGCCAGAAACAGAAAGGAGGAGGGATAGGGTGGATGGGTGATGGACATTGGGGAGGGTTTGTGCTATGGTGAGTGCTGTGAAAGGTGTAAGCCTGATGAATCACAGACCTGTACCCCTGGGGCAAATAGTAAAAAAAAAAAAGAAAAGAAACATCAAGGAGGAAGTTATGTAGGGAGAGTGAAAGCCCCAAAGCCACCACTTCAAGACCTTGGGTAGATGTGGGGCCAGCTATGGGAGCAGCTGTGTGGGCACGCAGCCTGTGCAGCCACACAGGGCCAATGCTTACCAGGGCCCTGTACTTGGTTTCATGCTCTGCTGTCGCCCTCTTGCAGTTCCTAGTAATTTTTGATCAAGGGGCCCTTACTCATTTTGCAGTGGACTCCAAGAATTAGGTAGCTGGTCCTGGTACTCAGGGCCCTCCTGAGAGATAGGAGGAGGAAGTAAAAGAAGAACTGACCTTTATTGACCCTAGGATATTATGGGTAGAAGAGGCAGGAGAGACAGTGAGTGAGACGCATGGATTCCACTTCCTCTGTGGCCCAGGAAGGAGGATATCATTTGACTTAAGGGGAACATCAAGGTGGGATCCTTTTGTCTCACTTAACACTGTGGACTCTGGAAGGGGAATTCAGTCCCCTACCTCTAAAACTGAGTTGATAAAGCAATCTGAAGAAGACTTTAAAGTTGTTAAATTTTTCAAAGAGATACAACACAGTAGGTTTGTACATTACTCCCACTCTACTCAGGTGAACAGAGAAAATGTAGTTTAAAGAATTATTTTACTCAAATTTCATGAATAGTTCCCATCCATATAGAAGTAGGAAGAAATATCTAAATTTTAAGTTGAATCCAGTAAACCTGGTCCAGTACAGTAAGTCCCTTTAAGCTTAATTTTTGTTCTTGATTTAAAGGTGGCTGGTTGCTCAGATTTCAGTCCATTTTCCCTTTGCTCTCCCAGGTGGTGAGGGGGTATCTGGAAGGATTTAGCAAACATGGCTGTGCACTGGGCCCTGAAGGATGGAAACCACTTCCTGAGGATGGTCAACTGGCAAGACAGAAGTCTTGGCACTACCAAGATGCTGTATCAGCCCAGGATGGCCTCCCTCCCCTGAACTTCTTTCAGGTGAGAAAGAAATACATTTCTGTTTGGCTAAGTGATGATTATTTTAAATGTTCTCTTATATGCAGATACACTTAACTCCAACTGTTACAGATACTTAGGCTGACTCTGATTTTTTGCTATCATAAGCTCTGCTACAACTAGCACACTGGTCTACACGTCTTGGCACATTAGTCTGAGAAACGTTACAACATAGCCCTAGAAGTGGAATTACCAATTCAAAGATTCATGAACATCTTTTATTATTTTGTGAAATGTCTTGCCTAACTTGGGAAGGCTTCTTCTTGAGGATGCTCCTGCGTAAGGAACAAATGGGGAATCCCCATCCTGCGCGTGTGGGGCGCTGGCTGGAGATACGGTGCTGGGAAGTGGTTGACGTAATATGGGACGTGTGGATGAAAGCCAGGTGGTGCACGTCAAGCTGAAACTGTCATTTCCTAGAATGGCTGTCGGTCAAAGTCAAAATTTTAACGATAACTCAATATAATAGTTGTGTGTCAAGCCTGTCCTGTAGTTATTCTTAAGACTTTCTTTCTTTCTTTCTCTCTTCTCCCTCCCTCCCTCCTTCCCTCCCTTCTTTACTTTCTCTCAGATTTTATTTATTTATTTGAGAGAGAAAGAGAGAGAGCATGCACACAAGCAGGGGGAGAAGCAAACTCTGCTGAGCAGGGATCCCAATGTGAGACTTGATCCCAGGACCCTAGGATCATGATCTGAGCCCAAGGTAGATGCTTAAGGAACTGAGCCACCCAGGTGCCCCAAGACTTTAATTTAACTTTATTTTTTAAAGATTTTGTTTGTTTTTTTGACAGAGAGATAGAGAACACAAGCAGGCAGAGTGGCAGGCAGAGGGAGAGGGAGAAGCAGGCTCTCTGCTGAGCAGGGAGCCCAATGCAGGGCTTGATCCCGGGACCCCGGGATCATGACCTGAGCCGAAGGCAGACGCTCAACCAGCTGAGCCACCCAGGCGCCCTAAGACTTTAATTTTAATTAAACTGTAAAGCAATAGACCCTCCTCACCCTGCCCCTGCTCCCGACCAAAAAAGAGAGTTACTATGCTAAATCCATTTCCTTCTGTGATTCTAGTTCACTCTGGATTATTGGGAGATTATTGTTAGTGGATTGTGTATATTAGTAGTTTTCAAACTGCAGCAAATAGCCTATCAGAAAAATGCAGATTTTTAAATTTTTCCATCTATTTTGATTCAGTTGGGCAGAGATGGGGCCCAGGAATATGCATTTTAACTGACACACAAGTTTGGGAAGCACTTACCCAGATACTCTAAGATTTTTTTCAGCAATTGGCTGAAATTCCAGCTATCAGTGAATCTTACTTTCTCATTGCTCATCAGTCCTTTCAGAGGTGATGACCAAAGATGCACAGAGAAGTACAACTGAGATTGGCAATTCTGGTCCTTCCCATCAGTTGATTGACATTTCGTGGCTCCGGATTTAAAGTAATGAACACACTAATGAATAATGGAGGTGATATTTTAGGAATTATTTAATGTATTTTTTATTCCCCTTAAATCAAGATGCCATATGGCTCCTCATCCTTTTAATCAATGACTCTCAGTGCTTCAGGGGCAGGGTCGTCACTGGCTAGAACACCAAAGTCATCACTGAGCTTTGACTGTGAAATGAAGCTTTTTATGTATTGTGTCCCCAGGGGGAAAGTGCTGTTGAAAGTTAGGCCCCGTCGAGAGAGAAAGGGAATTTCTGAATTTCTAATGCTCCTTTTATATATCATTTATTCCTAATCTTACTGGATTCTTAATAGAGAAGGAGATCTATAAAATCCCTACTTTCCATATTTTCTTGAGGGTTTCTTTGCAGTCATGTACATGATTGATGTTTATATGTCTTTCATTCAGTGGATGTCAAGTTCTTTAGCAATTAAAACAAGTGAATTGATTGTACTATTCAGTCTCTCTGTGTCTGTGTTTATTTCTTGTCTCCTAGATCTCACTGGTTTGAAAAAAAAATATTAAAATCTCACTATTACTTTGTTTTACCTGTTTCTTTTAGATTTTTGCAAAATATATCCTAAAACTTAAAAGACAAAAAAAAAAAACAAACTCAACAGCATAATCTCTTACTCCCCTCATCCCCAAATTCTTACTCCCCAGAGGCAACCACTCAACTCTGCTTTATCTTCTGTATTACAGAATTACAGGTAACTTTGACTTTTAAATTTTAAATGTTATCTATTGACTTTTTGCCTTGGGAAATGAGTTTGGGGAGAAGTGTAGATAAATACCTCTATTCAGTCTGCCACACTTAAAGTCTTTAAGGAAGGGGAAAATGAAGAACAAAGGCAAGTGGTGAGATATGTAGACCCTGGCTCCTCTTCTGCAGGTCAAAACCCCAGTTGGTGGGGTGGGGGGTAGAGAATATTAGAATTAATAATATATACTCAGAAATATTTATTGAGCACCTACTGTTTCAGTAAAATGACATCATGAGCTTGCATTATTTTGAGAGAACCAGACAATAAACAAATATGTAAAATACATGTCCATTGGTAAAAAAGAAAATGCTATGAGAAAACAAAGCAAGGAGTTGGCTAGCATGAAGAGTGGGGTTGGGGTGGGCTTGTAATTTTTTTTTACTAGGATTGTTATTGAAAGCCTGCCTGAGAAAGCAGTATCTATGTAAATGCCCAAAGAGGGTGAGGAAACTGGCTAAGGGTGTTCTAAGAAGAGCAGAGTGAAGGAAGGGCAGAGGTAGGAGATGAGGTCCATGAGGTAGTGGTGGGGCCTAATGGCAGAAAATGCTGAGAGTAGATTGTATAGGACCTTGTGAACACTTCAGCTTTTAGTCTGAAGTGGGAATTTCTGGAGACTTTTGAATAAAGCAGTGACCTAATTTGACTTTGGTTTAAAGGAATCAATAAAGTTGTTATATTGAGAATAGACTGAAGGGAGCCAAGTGTTAAAGCAGGAGACCAGCTGGGTGACTAATGCCATGATCCAAGTACAGATAAGAATGAATTAGATATGACTTGGCATCAGGGAAATACACATCAAAACCACAATGAGACACCACATCACACCAGTCAGAATGGCTGAGATTAACTAGTGAGGAAACAACAGTGGCAAGGATGCAGAGAAAGGGGAACCCTCTTACACTGTTGGTGGGAATGCAAGCTGGTGCAGCCACTCTGGAAAACAGTATGGAGGTTCCTCAAAAAAGTTAAAAATAGGGCTACCCTATGTCCCAGCAATTGCACTACTGGGTATTTATCCAAAGTATATAGATGTAGTGATTGGAGGGGCACCTGCACCCCAGTGTTTACAGCAGCAGTGTCCACAATAGCCAAACTATGGAAAGAGCCTAGATGTCCATCAACAGATGAATGGATAAAGAAGATGTGCTATATATGTACAATGGAATACTATGCAGCCATCAATCCCCCCCAAATCTTGCCATTTGCAATGACATGGATGGAACTAGAGAGTATTATGCTAAGAGAAATAAGTCGATCAGAGAATAACAATTATCATATGATTTCACTCATGTGGAATTTAAGAAACAAAACAGATGAACATAGGGGAAGGGAAGGGAAAATAAAATAAGATGAAATTAGAGAAGCAGACAAACCATAAGAGACTGTTAACTCTGGGAAACAAACTGAGGGCTGCTGGGGAGGAGTGTAGGACATGGGGTCACTGGGTGATGGATATTAAGGGGGCACATGTGATGTAATGAGCATTGGGTTTTATTTGCAACTGATGAATCACTGAACTCTACCTCTGCAACTAATGATACACTATATGTTAATCAATTGATTTTAAGTAAAAACACCCTTTGAAGTGAAAAATTAAAAAGAAAAAAAAAGAATGAGACCAGAGTTGCAGTGGTGAAAACAGTGAGAAGTGTGAATTCTGGATATATTTTGAAGGTAGAGCCAACAAGATTGCTAATGCTTTGATGACCTGAGAGGAGGAAAAGAGACAAGGAATTCTGGCCTGAGGAACTGCAAGGAGAGAACTGCTACTTCGTGCATTGAGGAAAACTGTAGAAGGGGCGGGTTTTAGGTGGAAAGGTCAGAATTTAGTTGTGGACAGGTCAGGTTTGAGATGCCTGTGGGTTATCCAGATGGCACTATGGACTAGACAGTTGGATATTGGAATCATTTAGACCGTGTGGAGAGGCTGAGACTTGTAGTGAAATTTGGGAGTCGTTAGCATAGGTGGCATTTAAAGCCAGGAGACTAGGTGAGGACACCAAGGGAGTGAGTTTAAAGGAGACTTGAAGAAGAGACCTAAGGATTGAGCCCGGTGTCACTCACAGTTAGAGGTCGGGGAGGAGTCAGAGAAGCGTTGATAGATAATGAGGTTAGAGGAAGACCAAGATTTTTAGGACGTCAAGTAAAGAAAGTAATTCAAGGAGAAAACAATCAACTGTCCAATCCTGCTGATATGGGAAATAGGATGAGAACTGAGAACCGGCCAGTAGGTTCTCAGTAGGCAATATGGAGGTCATCAGTAAACTTGGAAAGAATAATTTCAGTGGAATGGTGGAAGGGAGGAAGGATGGGAACCATGGAGGAAGTCAGACTGGTGTGGAATGGAGCATGTGTCTGTGGGGTCAGAGAACCCAGCTGGGAGAATCTGTCCCCTCCCAGAGGGAATACAGAAATGCTCAGGGGATGAATGGAGCAGAAAATATCTAAGAGATCATGAAGACTTGGCAGCCAGAGGATGCCTCAAGGACAGCAGACTCTAGCCGTGGGTATTAGCATAGTTTCCCAAAGAATCAGGTGGGGTCAGGTACCTACAGTGGTAAGCAGCTTCAGGGGTCCAGGGAGAAGATGAGCGATTGGCCCAGTGTCCTCATGGACAACAGCAAGGATGTGGAGGTTAGTATGTGGGCCGTCATTCCATTCCTGCCCTCCTGCCACCACAGTACACAGAAGTTTACCCCTGGGCTCAGGAGCCATCCTGGTAAGGAAAATAGGGAGGGAAGATACATTTCGAAAGATGGAGCATTTCTTAGATACAGGGGTGAGATGAGACAATAAGAGAATGTTTTATACTGAAATTAACCAAGTTATATTTAATTGATAGCTTGAACTCTTCCCCCACCCTTCTAACTTCTACCTGTTGGCAGACTCAAAAGTCAGATGATGTCAGTTGTGGGAAATAAAGGAAAGTGATATAATTTTTTCTTATTTTATTTGTAGTTAGTAAAATTCTACTTGGGTATAGACATTTTGGATTATTTAGGGTTTTAAAACTAAATGTTATTCCTATTCCCCTGAGACAGTTAAAACTTGGCCATGTAAGAAAATATGAGAAAGTAAGAAGAAGTTTGAAGAAGGAATAAATAGATCCAGACATTGTAGGGAAGTAATTACCTCACACTGGACCAAGCCCTGAAGAACAGATCTTGCAAATTCACCGCTAAGCAGGAAGCAAAGTCACTTGTGGCCGGCATGTGTTAGACCTTGACGTCTGCCCAATCTTTGTGCCAGGGTCAATGTGAGAAGTCCACTCTACCACCAGAAACATACTTTGCTTTTCTTCTTCTTCTTCTTTTTTTAAAAAAGCTCCATGACAAGTTTTGTTTTTTCTTAAAACAAAAACAAAGAAAACTTGTCATGGAGCTTTCAGCATCCCATGTGGATATGCAAGGATAATGGGAAGCTCCCTGGTGGAACTGAAGGCACCAGCACCAGAGGGAGTGGGTCGTCCGGAATCACCTTGGGCCACATCCCCATCTTTACCAAGAGCCCAGCACATCAGAGTAGTCCACCTTAGAGCGGAGCTGTTTCATGGTAGGTAGCATCTGGATTTGGACAAATCTATTATCCCTGCTTTCTCCCCAAGTTCAGTCCTTCTAGGTCACTGTAAGAATCAGTGGTAATGTATTTAGAGTAGTAGGCATATCTAGGTGCTGAAGAAATGCTTGCTGTTATTAACAGAAACAGTGAGAATAGCATTAATCTAAGCCAGTAGTTTTCGCGGATTTTCTCAGAAGTCCATGGTTAAAAAAGGGAAATTTAATTTGGACCAATGGTTTTCAAATCTGTCTCTGCTTAGAATATTCTCTGAGGCTTGTTAAAAACATGCACCCTGGTGTCGGTGCTAAACTTTCTGATTCACTAACTTGGGAGTGGGGAGTGGGCATCTACGTAGCTTAACAGGTTCTACAGGTGTTGCTGATGCACAAACCAGTGGTTCTCAGCCTTGGCTCTCTATGAAAATATTAAAATAACTGGGGAGCTATGAGCATTTCAGATATGAGGGCCACACTTTGGACCAGGATCAGGATCTCTGGGCAGGCGGACACTAGTGTTTAAAACACTCTTCATGGAATTTCATGTGCCACTAGAAGTTCTGCACTCTGGGGGCACCTGGGTGGCTCAGGGGGTTAAACAGCCAGCTCTTGGTTTTGGCTCAGGTCATGATCTCAGGGTCATGGGACGAGCCCCGTGTCAGGCTCTGAGCTCCTGGGGGAATTTGCTTGTGGATTCTCTCTCCCTCCCTCTATCTCTCCCCCTGCTCTCTCTCCTCTCTCAAGTAAATAAATCTTGAAAAAAAAAAAATAAAGGGCGGGCGCCTGGGTGGCTCAGTGGGTTAAAGCCTCTGCTTTCGGCTCAGGTCATGATCCCAGGGTCCTGGGATCGAGGCCCGCATCGGGCTCTCTGCTCAGCAGGGAGCCTGCTTCCTCCTCTCCCTGTCTCTCTGCCTGCCTCTCTGCCTACTTGTAATTTCTCTCTGTGTCAAATAAATAAATAAAATCTTTAAAAAAAAATAAAAAATAAAGGGCACCTGGGTGGCTCAGTGGGTTAAAGCCTCTGCCTTCAGCTCAGGTCATGATCTCAGGGTCCTGGGATTGAGGCCCACATTGGGCTCCCTGCTCAGCAAGGAGTCTGCTTCCTCCTCTCTCTCTGCCTGCCTCTCTGCCTACTTGTGATCTCTCTCTGTGTCAAATAAATAAATAAAATCTTAAAAAAAAAATAAAGTTCTGCACTTCAGTTTTCATCAGTGTCTGGGCTGCTTGTCCAAAACCCCAGTGCACAGGCTCTCCTGGTGCCATTCTGAGCCAGATTTCCTTGGGCAGAGAGCCAGGAATCTTCAACCTAGCAAACTTCACAGGCTCTTATGCATAGACCAATAATTCCCAAATTTGGTTGGAAGCACCTGGGATAATTTAAAAAGGACTGATAGCTTAGTCTCACCCCCAGATATTCTGATTGAATTGGGATGGGGTGTGAACTGCTCGTTAAAAATTTTTAAAGCTCTCTTAGGTGATTCTAAAACCCAACAAAACTTGAGAGCCAGTGGTCCCAGGATCAGTAGCATCAGCATTAATTTCTGGGAACTTGTAAGAAATGCAGATTCTTGGGCCTCCACCCAGACTGACTGGGTCAGAAATTCCGAGAGTGGAGCCCAGTAATCTGTATTTTAACAGATGCTCCCAGTGATTCTGATGAACACTGAGGTCAGAGAACCAGGGGACTAGACCTTGCTAATTAGCACAAATCAATTAGCAAGGACTAATGGATCAGATTAGCTGGTTGACATTTTAGTTCAAGGGTCTTGGCACAGTCAGTTTCCATTGAGACAGTGGGAAAGGCTGGCAGGGTGCAGGTGCTCTGTACACAGTTGTCCAGAGTACAAATGTGCTTCTGGGTGCATGTGGGAAGTGCAAGAGCTCTGAGGTCAGCCATGCACACACTGGTGCTTCCTCAGTTGAAAAGCCATGGTCTTGGAAAGAGAGCCCGACCCACCCGAGGGAACCCATGGGCTTTCAGCCGCCATTCTAAGCTTTCATGAGAGCTACACCGAGACACCATTTGCAATGGACTCTTAAAATTCAGCTTGCTGGGCCCTATGCCAACAGATGTTTCTTCTGTGGATCTGGGATGGGTACCAGGAAACAGCATTTTACACAAGTACCCACAATGATGCTGATGTAAGTGGTGTGTAAACCAAACTGAAAAATACTGGCCCAATGGGCTGTTGTCCTGAGGCTTGGTGAAACCAACTCATGAGACCTCCAGATTTTATTTTATTTTAATTACAAAAATATTTATTTGGCAGTGAGAGAGTGAGAGAAAGCAACGCACAAGTAGGCAGAGTGGCAGGCAGGGGAAGAGGGAGGAGCTGAGCAGAGAGTCCGATGTGGGACTCGATCCCAGGACCCCGGGATCATGACCTGAGCCTAAAGCAGACGCTTACCTGACTGAGCCACCCAGGTGTTCCGCAACCTTCAGATTTTACCCCTGGGTTAGAGTCAGAAGGTTTGGGCTTCTGATGATGTATGGATAGCAAAGCCAGGTCACTGCATGTGAGGTCACTGACCAAGCCCAGTGTCTGGTTCCAAAGCTCAACTTCTGACATCAGTGAGAAGCTTCTTTTGTTCCACGGCTCCCCAAACCCGCCATCGCATTGCTGTCAGGCTTTAAAATGTCTTTCTGGTACTCCCTCTCCCGACTCCTCCAGGGCTTAGGAAATTTTGCACTATGAAAAATCCCATTTGCCCACCTACCCCTAACGGCTCGTGACTGAGGCACACATCCCTAGTGGCAGGAGGCAACAGGTTGAGGAAGACTCCCTCCAAAGCGAAATGCAGAACGCTGCACATTATTTGGCCTCTAGGCGGTGCCAGCCTTTTGGAAAACAAGGGTGTTTATGTAACAGATTGGCAGTTTGAGCGCCTGTGTAAATGTCATTCTTTAAAAATAAAGATGAAACTCTCAGTTAACTCAAACAGGAGCAAATTAAAAAGTAGAGTGAAATGTCTACTTTGTGAATACAATTCATCCACTGTCTCTGGTACTTCAAAATGATACTTTTTCTCCAAATGATAACTGGCACCCTCCCACTGGCTTTAGCTAGGCAGTGACAAAACAACAGATCAATTCACTCACTTCAGTGAAGAAGAAAAATCCAGCCAGTTAGGATAGGCTTCATGTGACTCATATACCTGGAGACCGAATCCTCTCTGTGCAACCAAACCAGAAGCTGAGCCAGCCACTGAAACATGACTGGGGTTTGGAGTTTGTCCCCTACATGTATTGAGGAAGTCATGTACCGAGAGTCCCAGTTGTTCTTAAATCCAAAAGATGATTATTTTTTTCTTGTGAACTCATCAGGAGGGTCCATGAAATAGCAATTTTCAACCTTATTAGAGGCATGTCTGTAACACATAAAGCCATCTCATTTTGAGGGCTTTGTGTCTCGTTTGCTAATGCAGAATCTCAAACTTAGCTTCAAAATGGAATCACTTGGGAAGCTTTTAAAAATTTCAAGGCTCAGGGCGCCTGGGTGGCTCAGACGGTTAAGCATCTGCCTTCAGCTCAGGTCATGATCCTAGGGTCCTGGGATCGAGTCCCGCATCGGGCTCCCTGCTCAGTGGGGAGTCTGCTTCTCCCTCTCTGTCTCCCTCCCCCTGTCCTGCTCGAGTGTGCTACTTCTCTCTCTCTCTCTGTCACTCCCAAACAAATAAAATAAGACCTTAAAGAAAAAAATTCCAGGGCTCAGGCACATGCCCCAAACCAATTAAGTAAGGATCTGGAGGTGGGACCCAGTTAACAGTACTTTTAAAATCTCCTTAGGTGACAATGTGAAGCCACCCCGTTGGTTTCTTCACTCTGTGTCCGCATCTCTTCCCCAAAGTTCACAGCCTTGTCCCTCATGCCGGGTGCAGGGACCGTTGTCCAGGACTCACGCTGCTTTCTCCCGATTTCTCTCTCTGAGTCCTGCTCATGCAGACTGATCCCCAGTGGGCCCGTCTTTAGTATCTTACACCCATCATCTCAGATCTGTCTGAAATCCAGTGGTGGCTACCCCCTGACTTCAAGCTTGGGGCCCCAACCATGCAGTGATTGACTGGTGGATAGGAAAGATACCTTCTAGACTGTTTAATATGTGGTTCCAAAATACCAGCCCAGGGACTGATGCTTCTGAATAAGAATAAAATATATACTAAGCTCAACCCCAGAAAGTCCCATTCAGTAGTTCTGAAGAATGACCTGGAAAGCTGGGTTTTAACAAACCAAACCTCTAATATGTAGAGGTAGCAGAATCTCAGAAGGAATGTGACTTGTTCAGTGTCTCTTGATTTGCCAGGAAAAGACACAGGCTTAGAATGGAGTCCTGACTTCTACTAAAAGAAGTCATGCTATGGATAAACACAATTTTTGTATTACAAAAATAAAAAAAAAATCCAATGAATTTTCTTTCCAAGCCTTACCAGTCAGCCATTAGGAAAACAGCAGAGCATTCTCGAGAGTCTTATCTGCTTTCTAGCCCCTGCTTAGCCACATGTTACCTGTGAGGTTTGGGGCAAGTATTTTCATCTCCCTGAGCCTGTATCTTCATCTTTCAAACGAGTGCTGCTTGTCTCATAGGGTTTTGTAAGAATTGAATGATGCAGTGTGTGTAGAGAGCGGGTGGTAGAACCTGGCACTGAATAAAGAAACTGGCTGCTACTGTTTCTATTATTATTACTGTTTATGTTGTTTGTACCTGTGTGGCTTTGTGATACGAGAGAAAGAGAGCCAAAGCGATTGCCCAGGAGGGATCCACCGTGTTCTTTTAGTTCGGGGATGCTGGAGACCCTCACCCAACTCAGCATGTTAGGAAGAAAAGAACTGCAGGCACCTGAAATTTTGTTAGCTCTCTTTTGCTGGTAGTAAATGAAAGACACATCATTGTAGAAAATGCTCACAATGTTCAGAATCCTTGGCAAATATTGCTTTCAAGCTTTTAAACTCAAAAATATTATTTAAACTAAAACAATTTAGTAGTATTATTTTAAAATTAATGATCGTTTTAGCAGTTTTCTCTGTCATTAATCTTTTTGACTGATATATATCACTTAAATAGCTGCATGGTGTCCAGTCATATGGCTGCATTTCATTAACCATTTTCTGATTTTTAGACGTTGATATTGTTTTGATTTTTACAAAAATTAATGCTTTGGTGGCTATATTTGTAAATAAGTCTTTTTTTAAAGGTTTTGAAGATTTTCAACAGTAAGCTCTAAAATGAGAATTTTTGGATTAAACGATTTGCATTTCTTTTTTTAAAAGATTTTATTTATTTATTTGACAGAGAGAGGGCACAAGTAGGCAGAGCTGCAGACAGAGGGAGAGGGAGAAGCAGTCTCTCCGCTGAGCAGGGAGCCTAATGTGGGGCTCAATCCCAGGACCCAGGGATCATGACCTGAACCAAAGGCAGAGGCTTAACGGACTGAGCCTCCCAGGCGCCCCAGGTTTGGTACTTTTAAAGACAGAGAACAGAGGGTGGATGGAGGGAGGTGGGTGGAGATGAGCTAGATGGGGGATGGGCATTAAGGAGGGTGCTTGTTGTGATGAGCGCTGGGTGCTGTATGGAAGAGATGAACCACTTTTGAAAGCAATATTCTACTCCTGAATTGTACTCCTGAAACCAGTATTGCCCTGTGTGTTAACTAACTAGGGTTTAAATTAAAAATTTGAAAGAAAAGAAAAAAAAAATAAAGAGTTTTGTTAAGTAATTGCCAGATCACCTTTTGGCCAGTTGTACCATTTTGTGCCCTGGAAGCCAGTGGCACTACCAACTTTGAGTATTTTTCTTTTCTAACTTGACAGGTTAAAAAAACAACAACAACAACTCATTTTAGTGTACTTAAAGATATTTACTAGTAATGCTGGATTTTTACATAATTATTAATTATTTGTAGTTTGTCCCCTGAGAATGATCTGTTAACTTGGTCTGTTTTTCTCTTGGAATTTAATGTTTTCTTGATTTGTTTGCACCAGTATTTCTATATATAGTTGACATAATTTTGTAGACCTTTTTTCACAGATCTTTTAACGAATCTATAGTGCAATTTGTATATACATCTATCTACTGTCATAAAGGCTAACCCACTAGAGGAAATGATACACATATTGTATAGGACTTGGGACATTAACTCTGAGCAGCTAGAGCCTCACATTTCCCTTAAGTAGTGGCTTTGTGTAATGGCATGTGGACCTGGGTCCAAATCCTGGCTTTGCCACATGCAGGTTTAATCTTTCTGAGTCTCATTTTCCTCTTCCATAAAATGGAAATATTATATCTGGTTTGCAGGGTATGTGTGAGGATTCAGAGGAATGGTGCTTCTGCAGACACCCTAATGCACACATCAGGGTCGGGCACCAGTCATGGAAGCATGATACCAAGGTATTGGGGGTCCTGACGCAGGACTGTCACCTCGAGTGCTAGTGGCCTGGTATGGCATGGTGGCTCTGGCCCTGGGGAGCGATGTCGGTTGCACCAGCAGTAAGGGTTTGGTGGATAACCTTGACCACAGGGATCTCTACAACGATCCAGAGCCAAAGAGGAGGAAAGTCATGCAAGCTCTAAGTCAATGGAGAGGACTTACTTTGAACCTGCATGAGATACTGTTTGGCGGCTCTCAAAATTAGAGCAGAGAGAGGATTTTGCAGTGCGCTAGAGCCAGAGAAGTATTGTTTTCTGTTGCTATTATGACCCCACTTTAACGTCATGCTGTGGTCTGTTGATAACAAACAGATGGGGAAATGGAGCAATGACTTGCTCAAGATCACGTGGCCCCTTCCTTTCAGACACAGGTCTCCTGACTCACCAATTACTGCTCTTCTACATCTTGTCACTGAGAAGATTTTTCTGAGTCAGCAGATTTTTACATTAGGCAGTCATAGTACTGTATTAACTGCTCGAATTTCTTGGAACTAGACACAGACAGCAAGGACAGGATGAGGGGAGGATTACTCAGTCACTTTGCCATGTCCCCTTACATCTGGTCCACTGGGGAAGGGAGCTCAGGGCACTTCAGCAAAGGACAAGGGACCCAGGGAAGGCTTTCTTGGCTCTCTTGAGGACAGGTCTGAAGAGATCTTGATGTTTGTAGGGTCCTGCAGGGTAGATGGCAGACACAGTCTGGGTCAACACCACCCCCTGGCCAGTGGGGGGCCAGTGGGCCCTAGAATCATTGCATTCTGCCTCTGTGCTTCTCACACCTCAGGTCTTTGTACGTACAGGAAGCACATGAAGTTGAGCGGACCCTTCAGACAATTTGAGCAAAAACCCTTTGCTGGGTAGCATTGCCGGTTATTTCTATTTGCTTAATCTGGCAACCCTATGAACAATTAAGGAGTCTCTTTAACTGAATCTTTTCGTGAGCTGTCTACATTTAATTGATCCCATTCACAGGTTAGGGCTTCATTGCACTTTGTGTTACAGACTTCAATCATCACTGTCGTCATCGAGATATTTCTTCTGCTTCTAATTTGTTTTAATTATGACACTGAGATGTTCAGTAAAAATAGGTAGAAAGAGATTTTTCTTCTGAGAGCTGTTGTCATGTTAGTTGTGGGTTGAAGGGAGCAGGCATAACTGTCCATGTTTGGTCAGGCTCTTGAAGGCCAGAAGTAGAAAAGGCCTGTGGACACCCCTCTCCCTCATACGGATGGCCTTCCGTCGTGTCTTTGTGCACAGGAACGGACGCCACCTCCCGCCTAGGCGGTGGGATGGGTGAGGGAGTGCGGGAGGGAAGGGAGAGGGTGGGCAAGGCAGTGTGGGGCCAGCATGCTGTGCCGCACCCATCGCTCACTGGGCCAGGCCGGGCCGTTTGCTGTTCACCAGGGTGACCTGTTGCCAGGAGGAGGACAGTAACTTCCCCATGACAACCCTGGAGCAAGGTCCCTGGCATTGCAAACAGGCCAGAAAAGTCTGGCCCTCCAGTAGGCCTGCTGCTTAATGAGCATGCATTTGCACTGCATTCGTTTCTGGAAGGGTGGAGGGGCCAGAGGACACTCACCAGCTTCCCAGCCTCTCCAGCCATCAGCTCCTTGACAACCCCACCTTTCCTGTCCATCTGCATACCCCGGAGCTGGCTGTTTTTACACTTGTTTGTTTTGAGCTGGTTCTTTTCTCTCTTTTTTTCTTTTCTTTTCTTTTCTTTTTTTCTTTTCCTTTCTTTTTCCTTTTTTCTTTTCTTTCTTTCTTTCTTTTTAAATTTGTGGAAGGTCTAAATATTGTATCCAGAAAGCTCCTTTAGAAATAGAAGCTTCAGAGCCTGCCTGGGGCTTGCCCTCTACAGATAGTCTTTAGCTGTCCCCCCTGAATGACCTGTGAAAGAATCAATTCCCATTTCCCAAATGTGACTGAACCGGTGTGAGATCACACTGCCGAGTCACACTTGCTGTAACTGTTTGTTTGAGATGCAGATTCAAACCCCCTGAGTTATGAGACAACATATTGCCTGCCCCATGAAGAAGTCACTCTTGTTTCTAAGTGTTTAAGCCTGGACCAGTAAATCTAGTCCTTTCCCCCCACTAATGGGTCAGCAGAGCAGCACGGTAACAGCATTCCGGGGGGGGGGGGGATTTAAGGAATTCAGGGAGCTTCCAAAGCAAAATAGGTTTCCCTGGTGTTGCCTGAAATTCTGCCTTTTTTGGTAAAGAGTTATTTGGACCTTTATATTCACATATTTCCTCTTGGGAAGAGATCTGTGATCAGGTGTAACACCTGGAAGTGACGGGAAACACAGCAGATGAAGCGGGGAGGGTCGTTCCGTCTCTTGGCATTGCAGTCACGTCTAGAGCAGTCCTTCTGAGAGTGCCAGGGGAGGTTCATGGCATTTCTTAGAAAAAGGGTTTCCTAGCCAAGTTCATTTGGGAAACATTTGTGCTTGAATCAAGTTGATCAGGTCTCTTTTCTGCAGGTCTTGTCAGAGACTTTAATATTTAAACACACAGTATGAATTTATTATGCAGAATTTCTCAAACTTACTTGACCAAGAAACCATTTAGAGCAGAAGGCCTATAGTTCAGTGGATCAAGTTTGAGAAATTAATTCAGAGCAGAGTTGAGAGGCCGTTGAACAAGATCTTGTTCTGTCACTCTCCACTCGGAAAATGTTAGAAATTATGTTATTTGCCAATTCTTAAGGAAATTAAAATGCAGGGATATTGTAGAGGATGTTCTTGTATCAGGTGGTCAGTCGAGACAAATTGTGAAGTTCTTTCCCACCCTGGAATGCTGTAATTCTCGAGATAGGATGCTGGTGAGAGAGAGAGGCTGTGCAGTACTTGGCACAGTGTCTAGCACATTTGTACTGATAAAAGCTTTAGAGCCTTTTGAATTCTTCAGTGCGGGTGGGTAGGGGGGGTTACAGTGACTGTTACAGCCTCCCGGACAACACCTAGATCTGGGACAAATGGTGAGGTGTTAGAAATACCCATGGGGAAGCATTTTATCATTCAGAGGTTCCTTTCTTTCAGCCGTCACATTTGTAGATTTAGAGAATTACTTTGACTTCAATACTGAAATGTTGATTACCAAAAACAAGACAAAAAAGCAAAGACGAAGACCCTCACTGGGAAAAAGGGAACTTCACACACAAGTGTAGAGGTGCCTGGGTGGTTTTATGTGTGCCTGGGGTCCAGGACCTTTCTAGAATGTTCCTCTGGAAGGGACTTCAGAGAGCTTTTGGTCTATGTTCAAGGAAACTGAGGACTACGGAGATGGAAAACGTCTCAGTGCCACACAGCTGTTCAGGTAGACAATATATTGGGGAAATGAAAAAGGTTCAGGCCATTTCTTTAAGTGTTAAAACTATAGCTTGGCAGTAAGGCAAGATTTGAGAATCTCGTTCCGCATCATAAGCCTTTTGTAACAGAATGCTGTTGGTGTCTTTGCCATGTGTCGTCGGCACGCACCTCACGATCTGGGGTTGCTGGGGCTGCTTAGCAGCAGGCAGGGACTGATACGGTCAGTCTGCTGCCTGCAGCCCGGAGCAGTGTCAGACTCCTGCCCTGCAGGAGTAGTAGCGCTTCCCAGATTCCAACTCTGACAAATCTTCTTTACAATAAATGTAGAATAAAAAAAATACGGGAGAATAAGGAATGGGAAATAAGACCAAAAAGGAAGAAAAAAAAAATGGTAATGTTCTGGAGCAGAATTAAGGGGACCAAAAATCTGGACCCCTGAGCCGCCTCACTTCTTATGTGTTCTGGTATTGTTTATCCCATTAGCTAAATTAATTAAACACTTAAAAGTAAAAAAAACCAGAGTAGTAATAGTAGATGCTGTTATTGGAAGATGTTGGGTGCTTACCACACACCAGGTGCTGATCTAAGGGCTGTATGTGTTTCTAACACTTTCTGTCCTCACAGTGCTCTGTATGATAGAGACAAGCATCATCACCCTCATTTTTCGGATGAGAAAACTGGGGCACAGAAAGGCTAAGAATCTTGTCCAGTGGGTGCCGTTAAAGAGAGGCAGAGCAGGATTCCAACCAGATAGCACAATGACTCTCCTATCAATTTCTTCTTAATATGCATGATCATGTTTGGTTTTGAGAGTCAGGAGACTTCATCTTTCTGGGACCCAGGACTTGGCTTCTCTAGGTTTCCCTGCCTCACAGAGGCTGAGGTACCAGTGGGTCATGGTTTGGGGCAGAGCCATGGTTTGCTTGTCCACAAAAGCGAGCAGTTGGGAGGCAGGATAGCAGGTGAGGATCCCAGATTCCACGCAGTGCTCTCTGTTTTGCTGTGATGGTTGGAGGTGGGAACACCTTCACCTGCTACCAGTTAGTGGATGGAGTGGGTTCCTGTCTCACTTTTCTCACCTGGAGCCCCAGGTAGAGCTGTGTCCAGGTCATTCTTCAGGGGCCATGTTATCATCTGGGCTGTCTCAGAGTCCCTGGGGGAGGCTTGGAGAGATCTTTGTTTCCCAGCTTTAGCCTTCTCAAGCTGCAAGGGAGGAGTTAGTCTCTTGGGCTTCCCATTCATTCTGTGGAACATGACATGCTGGCACTGAGGCCCTGGAAGAGCAGCATCCATGGCTCTTCTCAGCAACAGGTCACGTGACCAGAAAACCATATGTGTGGGGTACGTGAGCATTGCGCTGATTAACAGTGATGAGTGGGGAGAGCGTAGACAGCCCTCCAACATGCTTCCAGTGTGACTTTCGGGTACATACAGCCTTTCCTCTTCCTACTTTCCTTTTGCCCAGAATCCTTCTG
Organism: Ailurus styani; assembly: GCA_002007465.1. NCBI lineage: Eukaryota > Metazoa > Chordata > Mammalia > Carnivora > Ailuridae > Ailurus > Ailurus styani. The sequence continues at coordinate 727,935 of LNAC01000203.1, forward strand.
CAAGCACAGGCTTATTATGTGATTTCACTAGAATTTAACTTGAATAGCCGAACAGGAAACACTTGATTCCACTGGGCTTTTGACACACTGGTCATTGATGACAGCCCTCAGGTACACTAGGAGGAAAATGATCAGTAGGGGGAAATGAGGCCCAGGTCAGGAAGCCACAGCTTGTCTGTAGGTCACATGTCCCATGAAATAGCTGCTTGGGCACAAGTCCAGGAGACACCACTGACATTGACCTTAAAGTGAATGGTCCCCCCCTGGATTGTGCAGTGTGGTGACAGTGATCAAGCCTTTAGTTAGTGAGTTCGAAGGCCCCATCCATCCACCTCCACAACACGCAGAGCTCAGCTCTATCTGTGACCCTTCCTTCTCTTTCATCCCTCATACCTCCTGATTCAGGATCCAATTCCAGTGTGGGTTTCCCCCCTATAATAAGCAGTTCTCAGGCATTGGCTGGGTGTCCTTCAGTTCAGCTCAATTCTGATACTGTCTTCCTGGAGATGGAGTCTGAACCCACAGGCTAAGGGCTCAGTCCTGCAACACTGTCGCCTGCACACATTGCAGATGCCCGAGTCCAGGTTGTCACTTGTGCTGATCAGCTGGCTATGGATCGGAGGTTCCAGTGACCCACTCCTTGGGTTCAATTAGATTGCTAGAGAGGCTCACAGAACTCAGAGAAACATTTTACTTACTAGATTCTAGGTTTATTATAAAAAGATCTGACTCGGGAGTAGTCAGATGGGGGAGATGGAGAGGGCGTGGTATGGGGAAGGGGTGAGGATCTTCTCTGCTCTTTCTGAGCAGGCCACTCTCTCCAGATCTCCACGTTTGTGTCAACCCAGAAGCTCTCTGAACCCCATCCTTTGGGGTTTTTATGGAGGATTCATTACATAGGTATCAATGATTAAATCATTGGCATTTGCCAGTTGATTAAACCTCCAGCCCCCCTTTCCTCCGCAGAGGTCCAGGAAGGGACTGAAAGTTCCAATCCTCTAATCACAGGGTTGGTTGTCCTGGCAACCAGCCCCCGCCAGCTCCCCATCCTTAGGTGTGGTTCAAAAGTCACTTCATTAACACAACAAAAGACACCTTTATTCCTCTCATCACTTAGGAAATTGCAAGAGCTTGAGGGGCTCTGTGCCAGGAACAGGGATGAAGAGTAAATATATATTTTGTTAAAAGATACGCTGAAGCATATTAAAATTTTTGAGTTTATTTGAGCAAAAATTGATTTGAATTGGGCAATGCCGAACCAAAAGTGAGGAGTGTTCCACCAATGGCAACTTGGAGAGCATAAGAAAGAAAATTAGGAAAAAAGAAAAGCAAGAAAATCATTGATTGGCTGTCCCTTAACGTTTACTTAGCTGTTAGTGATTGGTTGTTTTTAGTGTTGGGATTTTGTGATTTTATAACTTTGAGGCATCTGCAGGCTTAGATTTTGGTTTGCTTATATGGGTTGCCATGGCATTAGACTGTTATTGGTCTGATGTCTTCCCTGTTGAATTAACAGTTTACCCATTTTGGTCATCCTCTCAGGCATGAGAAATTGACCAAAAAATTGGTATTAGTGCCACTCTCAGTCACTGTGAGAGTTAAGTCACTCTTTCTCATTGTGAAACTCCTAAGTCACGAGGTCAGAACTGTGGAAGAATTGTTCTGTTCATCTTGTTTCTTTTCCTCACAGCACAGTAAGGCCATGTGGTGTTCTGCTGATGGCTGTGAAGGTGACTTTAAGATCTTGCAGAGAACCTAGTACACCAGGGAGACCACAGTGATGACTCTTAGGCCGGTAATACTAAGAGACGGAAGTGTATGCCTTAGCCGGGGCCTCCATGAACCAACTGGCTGGTATCAAATAAATCGAAGAATGTACATGAGGGCCATTGGCCAGTTTTAACCAAGTGGCTTGTTTGTAAATTTTTTGTACTTGGTACAATACCAGAGGTAATGATCCAGGTCCAGCACGTGGTATTTTCTGTGGCACAGACTCGTCCTTGGTCAGCCAATAAGTAATATCAAGCCATTCTGTTACTAAAACCATCTTAGCAAGAAGGTCTGGGGACTTTTGTCGTGCAGGTGTGGACTTACGCGGCAGATTCAGTGACCGTTGCCACAGCTAAGGATCATTGCCTTCCTGTGCATTAACAGAGAGAGAGAGAGAGAAGTGGCGAGAAGGCAAAAGGAATAAGAGTTTCATACTGGACTTGAAAATCTTTATTCATAACCTGGGGAGAGCTGTCTACCTCAACATTATGTCTACTTCTGGGGAGGAACTTCCCTGGTCAATTTTAATTTAAAATCTCCAGCTGGTATTCAGTTCCAGAAGTCTGAAGGAGTCCTTTTTATTTGGGGGATGGAGACCCAAGGTTCAAGCCCCTGAAGTATGGCTGCCCTCTGGGTAGTGGGGAGAGCCTGGTATGTTTCACTCGAAGGAGCTTCAAGGGAAGACTCTTTTTTTAGTGATTCCAAATGAGAAGGGTGGGAGAAAATAGGGAATGTTAGTTTGGAGAGTTGTAGCCAGGTATTTGATGAAACTAGAATTCAGGATCCAGTTCAGTTTATATATATATATATATATATATATATGTGTGTATATATATATATATATACACACATATATATATATACACATATATATACACACACACACACACACATATATACACACACACATATATATAAAACAAAACCTCAAAGACCATGAATGGAGTAGAATCTGATATCTATCCATCCACAGGTTGTGTTATAATTTTCTACTGAAACATAATTTTTCTTCTATATCACCCTCATTTCTATTAAGTATAATTACAGTAAGACGAATTTATTTACAGAATAAATCTAATCTTATTAACGTTGGCCTGATTATTTACGTAAGTGCAACAAGAATAGTGGTTGACCATTTTGGCTTTTTAAAGATCTGCTTTGCTGGAACATTTCACAAGGATTCTTGGATTGGACTTTTATAGCCTCTCTAGGCTAAGAAGCCAAGCCAAGAACTCACCATCAGACTTCAACTGTAATACCTGTATATTTGGGTGAATTCCTCTCTACTTGAGTCCCCAGGATATCTTGAGGTTGCTGGGCCTGCCAGGAAGTGTCCTGCCTTACCTGCTAGGCTGCCGGGAACCCCATAAGCACAGTACCAGGCTGATTTTTCCAAGGGACTTTCATTGGCTCCATAAAGTCAGGTTTGGTTCCTTAAAACTATCTGGTCACATCTGATTTTGTACATATTCTCAAATATGACATTTTAGCAAAGTCTCGGTCATATAACCAATATTTCCAGTTGTGTCCTATTGCAAGGAGAATAGATTCGTATTGAACTTATGCAAATAACTATATCGCCATAAAAATAAGAGAGTTTCCCAATTCTAGAGGGATCAGATAGGGAGAAAAGATAAATGTTTCATCTTTGTTTACAAAGGTATATTTTACCAAATTGCCGATAGTTTAAGAGAAAAGAGAAAAAGATTTTCTTAACTCTAGAAAAACAAAACGTTAAAGTACCACCATATTTTAAACAAAAGTCATAAAAATTATAAAATCATCCTTATCAGTTTATTCGGTTCCATATAATTAAATCTTACTGATCTTGATCTTTTGTTAGTTTTATGAAGCCAGAGTGCCCCCCTTAGAGTTCTGCTAGCTCTTACCCAGTTCAGTGGTGTGATCTGAAAGCTACTGGAAACCTTTACTTGTTAGAGTCTTTCCTGTGAGTCATCTTAAAGATGAAACACCTTTTCAGGAACACTTGCAAAAGCATCGGAGTAAAACAGTAACTGTCGGGATGGGTGGGTGGCTCAGTCAGTTAAGCATCTGCCTTCGGCTCAGGTCATTGTAAGGTTTCCCGGTAGCCCTCCCAGTAACGGCGGATTAAACAAAGCACCAGACGAATAGGCACGAGGGGAGATTTTTAATAGAGATGCCCTCGGGCGAGGTTCCGCGACTCCGAGAGAAGGGAGTCAGGGAAGTCGCACCTGGGGAGGATGCGCACGGGTTTTTATGGGGTGTGGGCGTACAGGGGAACATGACCGTAATTGGTAGGAGATTGGATGGAGTTCAGCCCTCGGTTTCCCGCCGAAGCTCTGGCCTTGGCGGTCTTTTGAGAGTGGAAGCTGATTAGAGGGGGGCGGGGCGGTGAGACAGTAGGGCAGCCGCCGTCTTGTGGCCTCCTCAGTTCCTCGGACCCCGTCGGCCCAACAGTCATGATCTCAGGGTCCTGGGATCAATCCCTGCATCAGGCTCCTGATCAGCAGGGAGTCTGCTTCTCTCTCTGCTCCCCCCTCCCCTGGCTTGTGCTCTCTCTCTAATAAATAAATAAAATCTTAAAAAAAATCATAAAAAAAACAGTAACTGTGTGAAAGGGACAAAAGACTTAAAAATGACCATGGTTAAAGAGTTGATGAGAGTTCATTATAATGCCATTGGCAGGAAAATGTGGTTATTACTGTGACATACAGCATTTTAAGATAATAACTAAAATTATAAGTGATAACATTATGCCAGGAGATATATCAGATTTCTAGGAATTTTACACAATTTCTGGAACACTTATATTAATAACATATATCTATACAAATACAATGTAATTATTCTTATTTGATGATACTTCTCATGTAATTTAACATAGCAAATAAGGCTAATTAGTTATATAATTAATGACTGTCTCTTTATGAAGAGAGAGAATAAATCTTTTGAAATATTCCAGGGACCCTCTAGAAAATCCTAAACTTACTTCCAGGTCAAAAAGACTTCATTTAGAATTTGATTTTGGGAAGTTTGTCAAAAATATCAAAAGGCGGGCGCCTGGGTGGCTCAGTGGGTTAATGCCTCTGCTTTCGGCTCAGGTCATGATCTCAGCTTCTTGGGATCGAGGCCCGCATCGGGCTCTCTGCTCAGCAGGGAGCCTGCTTCCTCCTCTCCCTGTCTCTCTGCCTGCCTCTCTGCCTACCTGTAATCTCTCTCTCTGTGTCAAATAAATAAATAAAATCTTAAAAAAAAAAAAATATCAAAAGGCTTTGGATGCTTGACTAAACAGGATCACAGGCCATTATGAGATAATATACTTAATTATCTGTTTAACCAAAGTGACAAAAGATTTCAGAGGTGAATACAGAAGGTTATAAAGCTGTGAGCAAAGCTTAGCTCTTTTAATATTGAGAAGACTGTTTTCTTAAGTAATCAAAGACCTGACGAAGATAACGTGGAGCACACAACATAATTTTAGGAAAATGGGAAATAGTTGTTTTCTAGGCATATTACTTAGAAGGGAAAGACCTTTCACAATTTCTGATTGTCAAGAACAGATCAAGAGTTTAGGAAAACCTTATCTTTGAGGATGAAAGAAAATTTTTAGTTTTACATAAGTACATTATTGATATCAGAGCTTATTTTTTAAAACCCTTGAATAACGCTTCAGTTTTAGCCAGCTTGAGTACACAAGGTAAAATTCCCTCTGTCTGTCTCTCCCCAACTTTCTGTAATCCGTTTAGTTTGTCCTTTGTTCTCCTCTTTCCCATTCTGAAGGAATCAGCTTTACTTTAGGGCAAAATTACTTTCATTTGCCTTAACAAAAATCCATCTTTGTACCTCGTTAGTACCTTTTTACTCCAAAACACATCTTACTTTCCTTGCATGTAAAGTTGTTTCCCTTATTATTTCTATTAGTTTAAATTACTTATTAATTAGAGTTCTTAACCCTTAGAAACCTTAATTTCTCGAGAAAAGTTTGAAGGAAGCAATTGTGAACTGCCTGTTACACTGGCATTCTTTAGATTGGCAAATTCATGACTATATTCCATAATTTCTAGAAGCATATGCTTCCTCAGTAGTACAATATTTCAGTGAGGCACAGGACATGTTCACTAACAGACCTAAATATCTTTAGTTCCTCTGTAATAAGAGGCCAAAAGTAGATAAAAATTATGTTCAGTAATTAATGTTTCATTATTTTATCTTAGTTAGAAGTAATCTAGATACTCAGTGAATATGCATTATATAACTTATGTCAGTATAACTTTTATTTACTGACGATTGTCCTAGATCATGTGACCTTGAAAAACATTTGGGTTAATGTTTGCGTTTCTGAGAACATATTAAATTTATGTAGTGCTTTTTTGTCTTTAAGCTTGTTTCTCTTTAAGCCAGTTAAATAAAGCTCTTTAAAAATTAATTTTGGCAATGCCATATGGGTGTAGAAAAATATCACACATCTGTAACATACACAACGTAGATATACATAAACATACAGATATATACAGAGACCTTATAGCCTTTATTTTAAAATCCTAGCCATGAAACAGGTATTATAATGTAAAACTCACTAGTTTATAAAAGAATACTTGGATCTAAAATTGTGTTTCTTGAAGATGGCATTAAGTTTATCTGCTCCAATGGCTTTAACGTTTTTACTAATATGTGTGGAGAAGATCTCTAAGATTTTTAATTAACGTGTTTTCACAATAGCCTCCTCTCCTTTTTCTTTTTCTTTCCTTTCTGCTAAGAATCACCTCTTTGAAGTTTGCATTTCAGAGATAGCCCTCAGTTCCTAGAGAAGGCTGGTAGAACATTTGCTTCTCAAAGGCCAGGGAAAGAATGCAAGTTCATCTAAGAAGGACTTTTGTTCCAAAATCAAGAATTTTATAATACTTGCAAGGCTTTGGAGGTGAATAAAGAAGGTTTTGGGATTGGTAAAAATGATAGGGAGGCTTTGAATTCTTTCTAGAGTGGCATTTCTGCTTTTGTAAAGACTTGATTTATAAGACAAGTATAGTTGTTTTTACTTCCTCAAAGGATTGAGTTGCAACCCAAATGCTATCAAGGCTGACCTACCCATCCAACTACATTATCTTTAGTTTGCTTCTTTATATCAGGAAGAAGATCGTCAATGAATGGAAATCAAAGGATTCTTGTGTTCTAGATTTAGAGCTATTTATCTTTGGAATATTTTTCTTTCCCTTGGTTACATAGTTTCATTTAAGTTAGGGGAGGCCTTAAAACCCTTCCTATCAAGCTCCGAATATCAGATTCCAATTTTTCCAACTTCTGACCATTGAGTTACTTTAAATTCTTTTGAATCTCTTGTCAGGCTTCCTGGCAGTATTGAACAACCCCATGGATGTGAAAGGTATACCCAAAGAGGTATAGAAGTACAATTCTCCTATGATCCAGAGCCATTTCCAAAGGTAGCCAAAGGAAAAAAAGATTCAGACAATTCCCCTGAGCGCTGGCAGCAGTAAGTAAGACCCTACCCACAAATGGAGTGCAACCACATTTTTGTTCGTCCATATGTTTGGGGCTCCCAAGCTCTCAGTCACCAAGCCAAGTTCTCAGAACACAAACAGGACGAGCAAGAAGGCAATAGCTGTCTCTGGGAGAGGAAGGATCTACAACTAATTTCTTTCCCAAAGGCAAAGTCACGAGTCACTTCAGGAAAGGAAGGGGCAATGTGAAGTTTTACCTTCCCCTCTCAACCAAACACCACAGATAGAGATCCGGGAGCGCTGACTTTCTTGAGAACTCTCACCCTTTGCTGGCTTTTACCAGTTTTTCCAGGATTGCATGTGCAGGCTCTGAAGCTTGTGGGGTATCCTAGTGGGTCTCATTCTGCTCACCAGAAACTGTAGAGGAGGAGAAATAAATTTTCCTCTGCTTTTTGTGATGAGTCCTTGGCTGAGACCCCTTTTTCTCTAGGGTACCTCCTAAATAGATAAGCTTATCTAGGTTAAAAGTTTTCCACTGTGGTCACTGTAATTCACAATTATCTTTGGTTAGGGTAACCTTTTTGTTTAGTCTTAAAACACCTGAATCTTTACACTGGATCCAGTCTGGTTTCCAGGTTGGACCAGTCTGACCCTGGCTCTGGTTCAGTTTCTAAATCAGACCTGATCTGAACTCAGACCCAGTCAGTATCCAAGTCAGACTCAGTCTGACCCTGGAGCCAGTTTGACTCCAGCTGGTTTCCAGAACTAGTCCAAGAAAGGAAATGTTCAAATAAAGCCTGAAAGCTCATAGTGCAAAAACTGTAGAGCTGGGGTCTAAGAGGGACTTACTCATCATCCCCAGAGGCAGTGAGAAGCCATGAGCCCAAGGGTCTCAGCAGGTACCTTCCCTTGGTTGCTTGTTGCTCATGGAGACCATGTGAGTTCTCCTTTGGTTCCCTCTTCTGACATCAGAACTATCAAAAGATAAACTGAGGCATATTAACAGCACCATGCCAGAAGTGGTTGGGAGTGCTCCACCAACAGGAGCTTGGGGATGGGCTTTAATAGAGAAAAGATGGAAAACTAAGGATATTGTTGACTGACTATATCTTAAAGACCAGTTGGCTGTTTGTGGTTGATTGTCTTGAGTAATTTTAATTTTATGACTGTACACATTTATAGGCTTAGGTTTTGGTTTTCTTATGTAGGCAGCCATGGCATTAGACTGTATCAGTCTAACGACCTCTTTGTTTAATTAATACAACAATTTTCTTATTATAAATTACAATTATCATAATATCTGATTCATCTCAAATTCTGAGGCTCCCTCGGACCAGCCTACTGTCTTCATCTCCTCCAGCACTTCTCTAGGCCCCCCACTTCTATGGCCCCTCACTTAGACTACTGAAGTAGCCCCCTACCTGGTCTCTCCACATCTATCCTGTGCCTTCTTTCCAGAATGCACATCCGATCATGATGTCCCAGCCTCCTCCTACCGTCACTTCCACACTCAGTTCTACTCTAATGATTCTTCTTTGCTCTGAGGACAGAGATCATGGGTTTGAATATGGCCCCTGGCCCTGACCTCTGTCCCCTGCCCACCTCCCCAGAAGCACCCTGGTTCCTCTGCTCCCTCAGCCTTACTGCTCTGTTCAGGTGCTGGAAACCTGCTGTTCCTGCCTAGGACACATTCCCCTCACCTACTCCCCTGCCCCCTGCATCCTGAACCTCACTCATTCCTCAGTCTCAGCTCATGCACCACTTCCTTGTCTGACCTCCTTGACATGAATCACACTGTGACCTCCATTTATAGAAGTGATTGTTTGTTTTCTGTCTGTCTCCCCCGTGTGACTCTAAGCTATACCTCTTGTTTAGTGCTTTGCTCCCAGTGTCAGCATGGAGATCTCATTACATATTTGTTGTCATTGAAGGAATTGCTTTGCCCTCTGGTGGGAAGGGGGGAAAACTTTGTCACTGTAAGAGTACAGGTCAGCCCACAGACATGGATCTTCCATACCCATGCCAGCCCCTACGTCTTTCCTGATCGAGCCCCACACCTCCCACTTTTGCAGGGGCTTCCAGCCTGAGCGTATTTCCACATCTCTCCCATTCTTTGTCCTCACTGCAGTTCTAGACTCCATTTTTTCAAAATCATATTAAAATGTATGTAACACAAAAATTACCATTTAAACCATTTTTAAGCATACAGTTAAGTGGCATCAGGCACAGTCACGCTCTTGTACAGCGATCACCACCAGGTATCTCTAGAAATTTTTCATCATCCCAAATTGAAACTCTCTACTGATTAAACAAGAACTCCCCACTCCCTGCTCCTGCCTGATAACCACCGTTCTCCTTCTTGTCTCTATGAGTTTGATGATTCTAGGGACCTCATATAAGTGAACTCACAGGTGCACTCATACAAGTGCACCTTTTTGTGACTGGTTTATTTCACTTAGTATCAGGTCTTCAAGATCCATCCCTGTTTTAGCAAGTATCAGAATTTTAGAACTAACTTCCTTTTCGAGGCTGAATGATATTCCATTTGGGGTGCGCAGTGAACATTGGTATACAAAAATCTGTTCAACGGCTCCACTTTTAATGACATGCTGTAATTGTAAGATCAAAGGATGGTCTCTCCCTCATCTTGGTGTAATGGAGTCTTGAGCTGCATGTTTACGTCCTCCCAACAAGTATCTGCTAAGTGTTTCACCAAGCCACCTCCAAAGTCAACATCTGTCTTCTGAGAAATTAAACAAGCATAGGGGATGTCTGTGCCCCAAGGGGCTTCCAGTTGGATGGGGATACATGTTCTGGGGATTGTTGGATGCTTTGTCGTGTAATCAAACTGTATCAGAATTCAGAGAGATGGGGGGTGATCAGTGTGGACCTGAGTGGCAGAGAAGGTGTATTAGTTTCCTGTTGCTGCTATAACAAATTACCAAACACTTATGACTTAAAGAGAATTTATTCTCTTACAGCTCTGAAGGCCGCAGGTCTAACATCAGTCTCACAAGGCTAACGTGTTGGTGCCAGTAAAGCTAGTTCCTTCTGGGGGATCTGATGGCAGAATCCTTGCCTTGCCTTTTTCAGCTTCTGGCGATTGTCTGTATTCCTTGGCTTCTGGCCCCTTGCTCCGTCTCCAGAGCACATCAGTCCAGTCTCTGCTTCTGTCATTGCGTTGCCTTCTGCTCTGAATCTATCTCCCCCTGCTCCCCTCTTTTAAGAACTGGTACGACTACATCAGCCCCACCTGGGTGATCTGGGATCATCTCCCCACCTGAGGATCCCTAATCACACGTGCAGATGCTCCTTTGCCATGTAGAGTAACATATTCATAATATGTCCCTAATCCAGGGATTAGGACACAGACATGTTTGGGAGGGGGACATTATTCGGCCCACTACAGAAGGCTTTCTGAGGAAGCATGGGGGCTGGCCTTACCAGTAGGCTTTGCTGAATCTTTCTGTGTATGACTCAACAAACATGTACCCAGGGCCCACCATGCAGTTGGACCCTCCTTATTGTCCCTGTTTCGGTATTGTGTATTCTTAAAGTGCCCACTAAGTGTTTCTGACCAGTGAGAGATGTCCTGATTGCTGGATGCATAGCAGCGATGGAGATTGTTGGCAGTGAATGTTCATGAGTCTTTAAAAAAATTCACTCATCATCTGCCTTTATTGAGCACCTCCAAATGCTGGTCACTGTGTCATACAACTATGTTTTTTTGTGGTATTTGTGGACAATAATTTGTGAACATATAACTGACCTAGAGCATTCACACCTAGTATATTTTTCTTTTTTTATATCTCAAGCTTCATACCATGAACAGGATTATTTTTATAGTTAAAAAAAGATAAAACATGGTATTTATCACAAAAAAAAAATGCAGAAGTTGTTGCTGGTGCCAACAGTAGGTGAATGTGAATCTGCAGTGTGCTTTGTCTGGTTCCAGTATAGACGAAGATTAGAAAAGGCAAAAGAGGCATGCTTTTTTCTAGAGGTGGTTGCAGAAACACATGTTTTCCAGGAAAGGGATCAATGTCAGGGAATGGAGAGCAACCAGAAGGCTAAGTGGGGATGACCTTTGAGCTTGGGTTTAGTAAAAATTCCTAGTAGGCTCTGAATGTCCCATCACGAATGCTGATTTAAAGATGACCTGTATGTTGTTCCTTACCTTTCTTTCTTTCATGTTCACCCAGATGCTGTACCCTAGCACATTTCTCAGAGTTCAGGTCACCACATGAGGGGGTCCTCTACTCTTTAAAGTGGTTTCAAGGGCAACTTGTCACTCATGAAGAACACACAAACAGCCCTAGAATAAAGTCCCATTCTGACCTCAAAAGTAAAACAGAAAGGAGAAAAAAATGTGATTGGGTTTGCAGTTTGGAAGGCCCAGACCTCTGCTTTCAGAGGGGGGACTGCTGAAGAAAAGGGCTTTGCAGTCACTCCAGCCCAGCAGAAGCACTTACCTGCTAGGTGCTGGCTTGCTTCATCTGCTTTCTCACTGATGCCACAGTCTCGTCTATGAAATGGATACGAAAATAGGAAGTATAGCATCAGGCTGCTTTCAAGGATTAAAGTATTTAACATTTGAGTAAGTTCTCAATAAATGTTAATTGCTATTTAGCGCAGAAAGATACTATTTAAGGTTATAGGGTACATCTTTTTAGTCTTTAAAGCAAAATAAGAGACAATGACCAAAGTTAATCCTTTTTTTTTTTTGAAGAACCTTGTAATAAATCACCCAAAGCTAAAACAAATCAAGTGACTTACAGAAAATGGGGAAAACAAATCAAGTGATTTACAGAAAATGGGGCTTACTGAGTCATTGGCAGGCTTCCTGGTTCCTTGCATTTTCCTTAGTAATTTCTGTGAATCCTGGAATATGTGTTCATATTGACCTCAGTCTCTTTGTGAGACGATCTTTCAGAATCCAAATCTGCTGCAAAACTTATGTGAAAGGAGGGGGGAGGTCTGAAGCCGTCAAGGAAGACTATTAATCATTATAGTAATTACCACTATACAACGAACATTTGTTTTGTCCCTATAGTCAATAAAGAACTTTGTCACCTGTTCTGGCTTCTCAAAATAATCCTGTGAGGTGTCTGTGGTGGGTGTTATTATTAATCCTGTTTTACTAATGAAAATATGAGGTTGAAAGAAGTTAAATGAGTTGCCTAAGACGACACAGAAAACAAGTGTGAGGGTCATGACCACATTCTTTAGAAAAAGTCAGCATCTGATGCTATTAATATCACTATGAAGTGATATAAATACTATAAATACTAAATACTGTAAAAATGCAGCCCTTCTGAGATAGCTGGATGAGTGTTGTTTTTCACAGTGGTCACTTTTGGGTGCCGCGTGCTATTTTGGAAATGTGGCTATTGGGCAAGCATTTTTAGGACACCTTTCCAGTTATGAGACATACCCACCTCTCATTTTTTAATTTCTTTCCATTGTTGATCCTAAATGCTCAGTTATTCACTAGTCTTGGTTCCAAATGACTTTTTGCTATTTTCAAAGCTCAGATCTACCCTTTTCAGATGTGACTTGTGATCAGTGAAGAGAGTCATATAAAATCCACAGGCTCCAATGAGACATCTAAGAGAAGTTAAACTAGAGTTGCCTTATTGGAATATATTGGAATATATGTGCCACTTCCTCTGGGGACTGTTTTGAAAGGCATCTCTTATTTGGGTGTGAAAGTCCTGGTATGTTTGTTTAAACACAAGGGTCATATTACTTCATGGTTGTGGTTGTAGGAAGTCAATAAATAACTCCCTTTCTTCTCCACCCAAGTTCAGTACCAGTTGAGAAATGAGACGGGAAGAGCAGGCAGATGGAGGTGAAAGTCTGAGCTTTATCTCTGATGAGCTGATGAGAGAACTGGCCTGAGAAGTGTGGCCAAAAGCGTTGCCGACAATCCAGCTCCAAGTTAGAGCTTTACCCCCTAGTCCCAGCCCCCACGCCCACCCCCAGGGCAGAGCCCGTCTCTCTAGGCACCAAGGGACAGAACAGAATGTGGGAATCCTGCAGACAAGCAGATGAGAGCTGGTGAAGGGTGGGCAGTCCAGAGGAGGGTGGGGTGGAGAGACGGAGAGAGAAAGTGGAGGAGGAAGGAGGGGTAGAGGGAAGGGAGTTAAGCTAGGATGTTCCCTTTTTTTTCTTCTAAATTCTCTTATCTGTTAAATCACTCTTCCTCTTTCCCAAGGGAGAAGTGAGTATGAGGTGGGGGCTAAAGCCAAAATTGTTACACCAGGAAAACACAGGGTAAGTGGGAAGGGGCTTCCCATCTAGCGTTTTCCAGGTATTTATCTACTTTAATGTGACCAACACTTCCAAGAGTTGGATATGATTGCTCCTTTATAGATAATTTCTGAAGGTCATGCAATAGAAAGGATTTGAAATCCAGTTTGAATGCGAAGCCCGTGTTTGTTCAGTACACCAAGAAGAACTCTGGACTGGGTACAAATAAGCACTGTGTCAGGTAGTAGGTGATAATGGCTAGAGATTGAAGAGATCATTCCATCTGGGAAATCAGAGAAGTATTTTGGGGGGATATAGCATTTGCAGTGGCATTGGGTAGAAATTAAATACCTAGGAATGAAGGACTCTCTTCATTCCCCGGGAACAGGGAACAGCATAAGTGAAGATAAAGCAGTGGGAAATTATCAGGTACAGTTTAGGGAACTGAAAATAGAACGTGGAATCAGGTTGGAATGGTATAATGGGGTAAGTACAGTTTTCAAAGCAGAAGGAGCAGAAATGGGCGAACAACCAAATATAAGGGATCAGGGAAAGCCCAGAATCAGATTGAATGTTAAAATTTTTAAGCTGGATAAATGAAAGAATGGTAGTGGCATTAAAAACACGTGAAAGTCAGGAAGAGAGACTAGTTTTACATTTATTTATCTCTGAACATGTTTAGTTGGGTGTACTCTTTAGTAGAGATGAATACTTATGTTCATGATTCATACATTCATTCAGGCAATAGCTTTTATTGAGTCCTTATGATGTCCTAGGAGCTGGGGATTTGATAGCAATCAAACATAGGCATGGTGCCTGTTCCCGAGGAGCTTACAGCCAAGTGGGTGGGAGGACAGATGAAATCAAACAATCCTAGTGTGAAATCACTACTGCGGTTTTGGCAATAAAGGAGACGTACAGGGTGCTTTGAAGGCCGATAAGGGGTCCAACCTGGTTGTGAAGGTCCGGAAACATTTGATGAAGTGACACCTGAGCTGAGAGCTGAAGGATGAATGAGAGTTAACTAGTCCAGAGCAATGCAGGCAAGGGACATGCACGTAATGAATATTGTGCAGCAGTGCCAACCAGCAAACCTCTCTGCTACCCACAAGTATATGAGTGAATATCGGTAACGTAACGTTGGGTGAAAACAAGCAGGCTCTAGAGTCTGTATTCTGCATGACATCTTTTTATAAAGTTTAAAAGCAAAAGCCCTAAACCATGGACTGCTCAGATATACAAATATATGTGATAGAACCAATGAAAAATAAACCCAAAATTTAGAGAGTGAAAATTCAGAGGAGGACTGGCGGTGGGATATGGGGAGGTTCATAAAGGGATGTGCAAGTTATTGGTAATGTTCTAGACACCGAGCTCTGAAGAGTTCATTCTAATATTTTAAATACATAAATAAAGAGAGCCATGCATCAGCCAATTTAAATAGTGTGATAAACCAAGAATTAAGATTAATCCAATTTGGGGGGATTTTTAAAAAAGAGATTATGCTGAGTATTAGGGTCTTAAAGAATAACAGGATGGCTGAAATAGAAAAGCCCAGGGAGGAGGGGTAAGGTAAGAAATGAGGCTGTAGAGATGGCTGAGCTCTAGACAATGGTAGGCCCTTACAGGTCCTTTTAGGTGGTTTTCTCTTCATCCATGAGCTGTGGGAACCATTGAAGGATTTTTAAGCAGGACGTAGGCTTCAAAATTTGCATTTTGAAAAAGGTCACTTTGTCTTCAGTGTAGTGACCAGATTGAAGAGAGGCCAGAATGAATGTGGATTTTTAGGAAGTAAAATCCATAGAATTTAGGGATAGATTCATAGATATATTGATGGAGAGGAAGACATCAAGGTTAATTTCTAGGTTTTGGCTTGTTTGTAAAGTGGGGATGGAGCAGGAAGGAGAAATCAGTAATTCAGTTCTGGGCATGCTGAGTTTGAGATACCTTATCAGGTTCTACTTCTTCCTCAGCTCCTATCCACAGACGGTATTCTCACTTTCCTTTTTGTTGCCTAAATGAGAGCTCACAAAGTTGAATTCTTTCTGGGGCCAGGCGGTAACTGGAGTGAGTGAAGCTGGAGGAGTCAGGAAGATATTTAGAATGGTGAGAACTTCAGTGACCTGTTGAGAGCATGACCCATGGGGTGGCTGTGACTTAGCTTAGCGCACTGGGAGGCTGAGTGTTTTTTAAGAGGAGAAAAAAAAAAAGTCATTTTATGTATATTAGTGAGCAACTACTTCAGTGCTTGGGGAAAAAAAATACCTGTAAGGCATAGTCCTGTGGATCAAGCAAAACTAATCTGGAACCCAGGGGTAGCCAGATTAAAATTTTGGTTCTAAATCATTCATTAACACTAATTTACTCATCACATAATTGGTTAAGTATATTTCAGTGCAATTATTGGGATCAAAATTTTCTGATAGCATAGCATTATTAAGAGCTACTTGCGTTTGAATTTTACCAAAATGTACTATATACTCAATTTTAGAACATCATTTTTAAATTTTTAAAATTTCCATTTTGAAAATTTTTGGATCCTTGGGAAGGATGTACAGATAGAATAATGAATACACCTTCACTCAGATTTACCATTTGTAAAGCATTTCTTCACTTGAGTGCTCTTCCCCCCACCAGCTGAGCTCCTGTCCCCCGGTTTCTGAACCATTCCAGGGTAAATTGCAGACATCGCGACCCCTAATACTTCAACATGTGTCCCCGAAGTACAGTGACATTCTTTTACATAACCACAATGCAGTGATCCGATTGAGGCTTGATACAACACTAAGATCTAATACGCAGTTCATATTCAGTTTTGCAATTCTTTTCTGATCCAGAATCCAGTGGGATCACTCATCGTATTTGGTTGCCATGTATATTTAGTCTCCTTTAATCTGGAACAGTTCCTCATGTCTTTGATGACATTGACATTTTTGAAGAGTAACAGGCCAGCTGTTTTAGAGAATGCCCCTCAATTTGAGTTTGCTTGATTGGTTCCTCATGGTTAGACTCAGGTTATGCATTTTTGGCAGCAGTACTGTGTAAGTATTGTGTCCTCAGTGCCTCACGTTGGGAGCCACATGATGTCACTTTGATCCTTTAGGGAAGGATGTATCTGCCAGATTTCTCCACTTACAGGAACTGTCCCCTTTGTAATCAGTGCGTACTCTGTGGAGAGACAGCTTGGGACTCTGTGAACAGTCTCTTCACCAACAGATTCTCACCCAGTGGTTTAGAGTCCACTGAAAATTCCCATCTACATCTGTCATTACTATGTAGGTTGCACATCTGTGATTTTTAAAATTTTTAAATTTATTTTGAGAAAGAGAGTGCGCTTGTGCACGTGCAGACATGCGAGTGGGGGGAGGGGCAGAGAGAGAGAACCTAGGCAGGCTCAAAGTTCAGCCCAGAGCCTGACGTGGGGCTTGATCTGACAACCCTGAGATCATGACCTGAGCTGAAACCAAGAGTTGGATGATCAACAACTGAGCCATCCAGGTGCCCCGCAGATCTGTGATTTCTTAAAACCTACATTTCTTCTACATCTGTTAGTTTTCTGCTGTAAGGAAGAGCTTTCTCTTCACATTCACTTATTTATAGCTTTCTGTATTCCAGTGCATACCTGGATTCTTTTGTGTCCAACATCTTCTAACCTGTTATTGTTGTGATGCCACACTTGCCCGTGGTTGGCTTGTGGGAGTCCTTTGAGCTGCTCCTGTGTTCCTTGTCATGTCCTTATTAGTTTCTGAGGATTTACTTTCTGCCACAAGATGCTTATGGCTTACTTAGTACTTTCCCTGCCCTAGCCCTGGAATCAGCCATTTACCTAAGGTCTCCTACATTCCCCTTTTGTGGGGAATGTATTTAGGTACTAAAATATTTTAGAAACTAAAACTAGGTGTGCTCACCATTACCAAAATGTCATGGATTCTAGGTGCTTCCAGGGGACGGAGCGAGGAGGCATGTACTTTTAAACATTCAGAGGTTTCATACTGATACTTGAAATCCAGTCAAACACTAGAGGGCCTTCCTTACTTTCCCTCACTGCATCCATTGGTCTGTCTTCATTCTCCCACACTGAGTACCTGGCCCCTAGCACAGTCAATGTATTTGCTCATTTAAAGCATGAATTTTAAAGCACGAGAGTGTTCCTTTTTGCCGCCCTTCTTTTCTAGCTGCTGAGATAATTTATTTTGGCATTCTTCAGTTTCAAGGGCTTTTTCTCATTAATTTTCTCACTTATAAGCATGTCCAGGTTTCTCTAAGCATATCTTTGCAGAGATTTCACCATGTAGAAGTACTGTATTCATATTATTTATCATAAATCACACAAAGAACAAGTCCCTTGCTTTGAGTGAGGTGGGACTGGGGGTTGTTGCTAATAACTTCCATCTGCTTGGCAGTTTATGGTTTACCAAGTACTTCTTTACATGTGCTACTATGTTCATCATGCTTCAAATTCTTTAGGTCCCAGACCAAATGGACAGTAGATAAATAAACTCAGAGCTTAATGAATGTTTCACGTAGTAGGACTCAACTAATACCTCCTGATTTCTAGAAAGATGCATTTAGAATCGATGACTGATGAAAACAGGTGTCATATAAAAGCATGGATAATCCTCAGCAGTAGATAGTCTGAAATTTTTTATATTCATGTAGGCATTGTTTGCTATTGCTGTTTTGTAGAAATTTTCGTATCTTCCTCAGATTGATTTTCTTTTTCTTTTATTAGAGAGGGAGAGACAGAGCGTGGACATGAGTGCAGGAGAAGGGGCAGAGGGAGAGGGAGAGAAAGAGATTCTCAAGCAGACTCTAGGTCTAGTATGGAGCCCTACACAGGGCTTGATCTCATGACCCTCAGATCATGACCTGAACCTAAATTAGGAGTCGGACACTCAACCATCTGAGCCACCTGAGCACTCCAGATTGATATTTTTAAAGGATATCTGCTTCCTAAACATAACACTGATTTACAAATGCTTTCAATGGGGTGATTCTGAAACATGACTGTGTGTGGAATCTCTTGGAGAGATGTGAGTAGGGCTGCATCTCTTACTGATTAAATCAGAATCTTTAGGGTAGACATCAGTTGTTTTTAAAGCTGTCCAGATTTCAGTGAGAAGCCAGTGTATGGCTGAGGACAAGTTGTGCTGTTTTGGAGAGATTGGCTTCAGTTACAGCTAAATACAAGGGACCTTGATTTGGGCCTGATTTCTGATTTAAATACAGATGCTTAAAAGTATGCAAGGATATATTTTGAGCTTCACCTAGCAGTTAAAAGCACTGAATGTATTTTTTTTTTAATTAGCCAGCCATATTCTCTTTATTCTAAGAGTTATGTGATTTTCCCACCTTGATGTTTCTGAAATTATGTTATGGCCTAAAATTAAGGGGTGTGTGCGTATGTGTGCACGTGTATGTGTGCATGTGTGTGCGCACGTGTGTGTGCATGTGTGTGTGCATGTATACGCACAATGTCATGTTCTGAAGCTGTACCTGGAGCAGAGTTCTTAAAACTCAGTGTTCATCAGGAGTCCCTGGAGTACTGGTTACAAGTGTGGAATTGTAGGCCAGTTTTGGACCTTCTGGGAGGACCTATATAGCCGGCCCCTCAGGCGCTTCTGATCCACCAGGTAGGTCCTTGGACTTTGTTCTGAGCAGCCATTTTCAAAGAGCTGTCCCCCGCCCCCTACTCCCTCCACAGCAATGTCAGCGTCATCTAGGAACTACTTAGAAATGCTTGTTCTCAAGCCCTCCCCCAGACCTACTGAATCAGAAACTCTGGAAGTAGGGACCAGCAATCTGTATTCTCACTGGCATCCAGAAATTCTGATGCAGAATGAAGTTTAAGAGCCACAGTTTTCAGAAATGCTGCCAGGGTTCCCATACTTCCTTGATGATAAGAATCACCCAGCATGCTTTCAAAAACACAGAAACTGGGCTCTACCCCAACTCTGTGGAATTACAATTCCAAGGGGGAAAATCATTCCAAGGGCACAGGTGGATAATCTGTGTTATGAACAGGCATCCGTGATGATTCTTATCTTCAGACAAATTTGGGAAATACTGAGAAGGCAAAGCCAACTATGTGCCAGTTCATGGTCTTACCTTCCCTATTTAGGGGTGTCTTTGGGTTTGGTGTTCATTATCAGATTGAAATTTTATAACAGCCTTATGAAGTAGTTACTATTTTCAAACCCATTTTACTGATGTTTGGAGAACTTAAAAAACACGTCTAGGGTCGCAGTGATAGTAAACCAGAGAGCTGGGACTCAAGCCAGGAGCTTTCTGACACCAACGCCTTTGTTTTTAGACTGTCCTAAGGTAGCTGCGTGCAAACCCTCCTCACTGTTGTTGCCGTTGAGTGCAGCCTTGGAGATAGATGCTTGCCCAGAGTCCTTCCGCGGTTCCGCAGCTCGGAACTGCCAGCTGTAATCCCAGCCTGCTTTGCAGACCTTCTTCCCCACTGCTTCTCAGCCTGAACAGGCCATTTTACTCCTCACCCTTGACCTGCCTTTGCTTACTCCTGCCTCTGCTCTTGCACTCGTTGCACTTTTACTAATGGGATCTCTCCATCGTCTTCTCCTCTGGGCCTTTTACTTACTCTCCCCTTCCTTCTTCCCCCAGAAGGACTGCTCTTCTTCTTTGGAACAGTCCAACGCTCAGCCATGCCTCAAGACTCTTAGTCTAGTGTCCTCTGCGGAGCCTCCCTGCCCACTCAGGCCTCAGTGAGCTCTCCGTGCTGGGACTTGCCATGGTGCTCTTGGTAGACTCCCCCAACTTGTGCCCAACGTGGAGTGCCCTGCGCAAGTACCTTCATCTTTTATCTACATGAAGCCACTTGCAGGTGCTCCTCTGTTTCTGGCTAAATAGTAGGAACTGCTAAAATATCTTGTTGACCTGTAATAAAATCAATCCAGCTAAAGATCCACAGAAAATGAAGATGGATTTTAAAGGCAAGAAAGACAGGTTGTGGGACTTTCTGGGAGAATCCGTGACACACTTACACAGGCTCTCACATGAGCAATCACTGGCTTGGCAAGGGTAGATGAACTTAATGATTATCCCTTAGAACTTAGTTTATGGGGCCCCTTCCCTCTCTTCCAAACCCAGAACAAGCCAGGGAAGTCTTTCTTGGTGGGGATGGAATGACAGTGGCATTGGGGGTGCAGGTGGAGGTGTAGCGTATGTTTCACAATGAGGAATAGCTTTTGTAAAAAAATGTACACTGTGGTCATCATTCCGGATGATAGTGTATTTTCCTTTAAAACGTAATGGGTAGTGCCTCTTCTGGTTCCTTTCCAGATGTAGGGTAGCGTAGTGTTTTGGGACAACAGGATCCTGTGTTCTGGAGTCTAGACCTGAGGGAACATGTCCAGGTACCTCTGAGCTAGGGTCAGGACTAACGCCAGAGAAAGGGCGCCACCTACTGACCAGCCATAGTCACACTTTTTCCTCCCAGGAACCTCCTGTTTGTTTTGGCTCAGAGGAGGTGTCCTAAGAGGCTGGACCTGAGGCCCAGGAAAATTCTCTGCCAGCACCCAGCACGTTTCATGGGGAAGTTCGTGAGGACATAGCCACACAAAGTATGGTATTCCAAGTTTATACCTTCTGTAAGAGTCTCTCTCAGAGAAGAGTGCTCCCTTGAGGAAACGGATCAGCAGCCTTGGGGCGGAAAAGGCTACAACTAGTATTTGGTTGAATGCTGTTATGTAAGTTATGGTTCCACCACATATATTTCAAAGATGACTCTGTTGTTAAGTGGTTCAGGGGGAAGTGGGGAAGTTAGGACTTAATTCTGTTTTAGAAGGGTTAGAATCTGTTTAAAGGTTTTAAAAATAGAAGTTCGTTTCATCTAAAAATAAAGCTTTGTTCTCTGACACTTTAGTGAATGGGGAATTTACATCAGGAAAGTGTCACTACATAGACGATGGAGTTCTGGAATGTTGACTGAAGCGAGAGACCCTGACAGGACGGGCACTGGTATCGTTTGCTGATAAACCATTCAGCTCCCAGCTCCTCATGCAGGAGATGGCCCTGATGGCTTGTCCTCTCAACACCCTGCCAGTCAGTTTGAAGAGTGCACGAGAGGTGACAACAAGGATGAGTAGGATTGGTTTCCTCTTCCAGGAAGATGCATCTGGGACACATGATGGGAGGCATGAGAAAGGCCACTTCCTAAATCTAGTGAGATCCAAAATTAGAGCTTTGCACTTCTTTGGCGGAAGTGGTATCGGAGAGAAAAGACAGTTGCACTGAGTGAGTGTGCCGAGGAATGGGGGAGAGTGGAAGGAACGTGAAGGGGGAGAAGGCAGCCAGGGAAGGACTTCTCAAGCTGTGTGTTGGTAGACTGGCTTTGGGGGCTTCCCACTTTTATCCTAGCAGGCCTCAATCCCTGGGGAATTCCAGCCCTCTGGACCCTGATAGACAAAGTCACATGAAACTTAGCTCCCCATTGAGGTGTACTCTCAGGAGGGTTTTACCTAACCTGGAATGAGAGTAAGGGAGTGCTACTTAGCCCAAAGGACAGGTACTCACCGCCAGCACTGCGTGCCAGGCACTGGGCTGATTGCTTCCTCAGATCAGTCCGGGCTGCTCCCTAGAGCCCAGGGGAGGGAGAAGAGCACAGGCTCAGGGATGGAGGGTTAGGAGTTCGCCTGCTGACCCAGAGCTAGGGGTGAGAGGGTTGAGATTGGAGCCCAGTTCTGCCCAGACCCACGATCAGTGATCTTCTCTGTGTGACATTCTAAACCTGTAACGGCGCCATTTCAGAAATTGGCGGTGGGATTATCTTAGAGCTCAAGAAGCTACAAAGGACCCCATGGGTCACGTCTTAGATAGAAAGGGCTGTCCTGCACTGTGATTGACAGAGGGTTCCCTTCCTTCGTCCTTCCCTCCCTCCCTCCCTCCGTCCATCTTTCCCTTCCTTCCTTTTCTTTCTGATTAAAGATCTTATAGTTTCATCAAAGTTCCAGACTACCTTAAATGGAAAAGCAGTATTTACACACCTGTTGACTTAAACGTGTGTGTGTGTGTGTGTGTGTGTGTGTGTGTACACACATATGCAGGCCTGTGTGTCTCTTCTGCCTGGAGCAGGGACATTGAACCAAGAGTCGGGACACGGTACTAGAAGTTGGAGCCGGTGTGAGATCAGTGAGCTGGGAGTCAGGGGTCCTCAGCTCTAATTCTGGCCCTGCCCTCCAGCGGCAGCAGCAGCCTCCAACAGTTGAGTGCTCACAACGTGCCAGGGACCGTTCCAAACATTTTCTGCGTATTCACTTAATCCTCGTGACCATTCTGTGGATGAGTACTACTATTCTCATTTTACTGATAAGAAAATTGAAGCACATAGTGGTTAAGTGACTTTCCCCAGCTCACACCAGTTAATAAATGATAGTTGGCTTAAACTCAGGCAGTCTGGTTTACTATGTTAACTCTTATGTAATACTGTTGTTTAGCTAACTGATCTGCAAGTTGTATCAGTTAACCTTTCCAGGCTTTACTTTTCTCCATTTATAAATTCATGGTTTTAACAAACACTGAGGTCCAAGCATGTGTAAGACATTATAGAGCAGGTAGAGTTGGGAAGGACTGTGTGCCAGACTCCTTTCTCACCTCCTGCCACCCCCCAACACACACACACACACACACACAGGCACACACACACACACATACACACACAGTGCAAAATGCAAAGGAGAAGGGGTCCACGTAAGGCTGCAGGAGAAGCTGGCTTTGGAACTTGATCCTAAGGCTGGATACTGGTCCAGAGACAGCATCATAGGCAGAAGTGAAGCTGAAGGCAAGTTCGGGGACACTTACAGTAACTAGCCCATTTGAGTGAAGAATGGGCTTTTGGGCAGGGGACACTGCCAGAGGGAGGATGCGAGGCCTGCGGTTAAGGGGTCAGGTCCAGGACCATTCATATTTGAAGTAGTGTCACGTTTGTGGAGGGCCAGAGGGGAGACCAGTGAGGAGAACCAAGGCCTCAGATTGTGACAGGGACTGAACAATGGCCCGATGCCAGCCACGTGGGGCAAGCAGGATGGTGAAGGGGAAACAGGGTAGAGAAGGGGTCCAGTGGGCAGCAAGACTGAGTGAGAGGGAGAGCGTGGCTTGCACCGGAGGACAGCCGACCCCTCTGGGTAGCAGAGAGGTGGAGCGATGGGCCGAGGGCCGAGGACGCACAGCTAAGAGAGCCAGGGTTCACTTTCAGGCCAGCTCCAAGGCCTCTGTGCGTTCCACCCTGTGGTGTCCGGGTGAGCGCGGGGCCCTCACAGGTGAGCAAGGAGTGAAGGGCATTGTGGGAATAGCACATCCAAGTGGCAGAAGGAGGAAGAGGAATGTGAGACGCAACCAGAAGAAATTTGGAGGAAGAACAGCAATAGAGAACTTAAAAAAAAAAAAAAACTTACCTGTTTTTCTGATTGTTAAATTAGAACAGCCTCACTCTGAAAATGAAAACATCCTAGAACTAAATTCCTGTGATCTGTGATCTAGCCATCTCCCCTGTTCCCCATCAGCCAGCCATTGCTAGCCAACTTGGGAAAAACAAAAGCAAACAGGAAATGATAGTATTGTAGAAAGTGGGGGAGAGGACCCCAAAGAGCAGAGGTGGTTGATGAGGCCAGAGGCAGGAGGGTCAGGACTCTGAGGCTTGGTGTCAGGGAGACCAGGGAGCAGGTGTCGGTCAGGGTCAGGGTGGGAGTCCGCTAGTTAGGTTTGGAGTGAATCTGGTGTGGGAGGGAGGGGGAGTGGACCCAGACAGCTCCGGAATGAGGGGGCTGGAGCGAAGAGTTGTGGGCCCAGGAAACTTTGTTGTGGGTGGACCTCTTTGGGAGTCTGATGGGCTTAGGGACCACTTTTCAGAATAAGGGACCTGAAATAAAAGACGTGGGATTATAGCAGGCAGACACTTCTCTCCACAGACCCTTTGGAATTCAGAACTTCTGTAAAGACACTTCCAGCTTTCAGATGTGGCGCTTCTGTGAAGACTCCATCCTTAGGGGCTGTCTAGATCCTCCAACGTTGTGTGTACAGAAAGCCATAGGAATACCCAGAATTCTGAATGAGTCTGATCTCTAGCTTCAGACTGTGATTTTAGATAAGGGCCTGCCTTCAGGTGAGTTGGAACCCTAAAACATAGAGAAGTTATGTAAAACATCAACATCCCCACCCCCAGTTATTTATTTCAGAAGGGCGTTGGCAGAGTGAGAAGTACTTTGGAGACTTTATGTGCTGGTCAAGTCCTCATAGCGCCTTCCCCCCCAAAAATCCACTGAGACCCGGGGGTGGGGATTATTGATTCATTGCAGGAGGGTCTCCTATGCTCCACGTGTTTGCAAGATGGCTGCTGCACTTTCCTATGGGGCTGGATCCGTTCCCCTCGTCCCCCTCCCCATGTGAGCATATTTGAGGTTTAAATTACAAATAAAATTCAGAAAATCACCAATGACTCTTCTTGGACAAGGAGGAAAGCAGGAAGAAGGCTGACGGCAGGCACAGTGCAGGGCAGATTTGTTGGGGCACATACACTAGAAAAGTGAGTTTCGGAACTCATCAACCATTTAATCAGAAACTGGCTGAGCCTGTCTATGAAATCATCATTAATACATCAGAGGAGGATTTTTACATCCAATAATCCCATTTACTGTTCACTTATGATTCTGTATTTTTTCCCCAGGACACAGGAGTGTGTCTATAGGAAAAGAGCTTTTCTACTCCTTGTTACTAGGAGCTTTTGTGCTCCTAGATATAAAATCATCATCCCAACTACATCCATTGTTGGAAGTACTATTTTGGGTTGGCCCTGTGTAATGTGAAGTGAAGAGAAAAAGTGTGTAGTTGAATCCCGATATGGAAATCCAGACTTAAAAACATTCTCTGATGGTTTGGCATCCGTGGGATAAATTGGTCATAGTTTTCAACAACTCAGATCAAAGCCAAGTGCTGTTTGCATTCAGACAGTGATTCAGGGACCGTGTCTTATTTGGTTTCTTTGAAAATAGAGCACAGACATTTTTTCATACCTTTGAGAAAAATCTTTTGGCCGCCAAATTTGTGCCTCGTAAATGTTATTGTACCCTAATACAAAGTTTTACATCTCGTCTCAAATGTCTTTTACGGAGTTATTCCACCATCCCCAAGCTGAGTGGCTGGTTGCAGTGAAGGTCTCCTGATGTAATGCGAAGAAGAAAAAAATAGGCCAACTGGTAAAGATAAAAAAGAAATGAGAGTAAATAAAACACATATGGAAGGTCTACTTTCAGAGCTAAAATGTATATGAGTGTCTATGCAAATCAACCATCCAAATAGAAATCTAGGCTGGGACAGCCGTAGGCACAATCACAAGGAGCAAAGTTTGCTTTCTGTGGCCTTTCGTTCCCTTCACCCGGGTGTTTCTCCAGCACCTCTGCCCCTGTTCTTTCTTAGTCTTCCTTTCTGTCCTTCTGAACCTGCTCGAATCAGCAGTGCTTGGGACTTCAGGACTCCTCCTGCCTCACATTTCCTTTCGCTTCTGCTCTCCCTTTGGACTCATGTGTCCTGTGCTGCTTTCCTCCTGAGAGCATTGCTCATTAGGGAGGAGCTCTGGGGGTAACACACACACACACACACACACACGAGTGGGGTGGGGAGGGGCAGAGGGAGAGAGAATCTCAAGCAGATGCCCACTGAGCATGGAGCCTGATGTGGGGCTCAGTCTCACAACCCTGAGATCATGACCTGAGCTGAAACCAGAGTTGGACGCTCAACCAACTGAGCCACCTAGGTGCCCCTAAATGATTGTTCTTTCATAGCCATTTCTTGATTTTAACAAACAGATTATGTTTCAAAAATTATTTTCTTTCTCTTTCTTTCTTTCTTTTTTTTTTTTTTGTTGTTGTTCATGTAACTGACTTTATTGAGTGTCTCTTATCCAGGGCGCAGTGGCTTTGGGTGTAGCGTAGGGAGCCCAGTCATTAGTTGAGAGGGCAGGGGCATATACACGAAAGGTTAAAGAGCATGGCAAGACAGAGTAACAACTCAGAGATGAAGCAGGCTGATTTTACTTTATCTAATGAGTGCTTATTTCATACACTCGGTGGCAGACACTGCTCTAAGGGCTTCTCAAGTATTAACTCCTCGAGTGTTTGTGACCGTGCTCATTCCTGTTCTGCAGCTGGAGAGACAGGCACAGGGAGGGACTCCCCCAGGGTTCCTTGGCCAGTAAGTGTGGAGCCAGGACTGAATCCCAGCAGTCAGAACCAGCTGGATGCGGCATTTCCAGCTTTAGGACGAGTGCCAAGTGCAGGACGCAGACAAGGGCTCTGACTGCAGTGCGTGGTCTGTTTCAGTGAACTGAAGAGGGCAGCGAGGCCCGTGGGGCTGCGGTTCTTCACCCTGGCTACCCACTGCAGTCCCTGGGAGTTCGAGAAAGTCCCAATGACCAGGTCTCATCCAGGCCACTCAGTCAGAAGCCCAGGAGGGAGGCCCAGCCAGGTGTGCGAAGAGAGTCCCCAGGTTTCCTGAAGGGCAGCCAGCATGAGAAGCTGCTGGGGGCACCAGTCACCGGAACCGGAGCCTGAGAGAGCAGGAGCTCGGGGAGGCGGGAGGAGAGGGAGGGCAGGTGTTTGGGGGGTGGGGGCAGAGAGCAAGGCCCCCGTTTCCTCTTCTCGCTTTCCCTCTTCTCTCCCGCCACCAGGCCCTGGGTCTTCCTCCTCTTCTCTGACCTCATCGTCCTCCTTTGTCTTTTGTTCCCCTTTCCTCCTTTTCTGTCAGCCCCTTTATCTTCTTCTTCCCTATATCCTCCTGCTGTTGTCTTCTCTTATTTCCTCCTCCTGCCCACCGCTTCCTTCCACTTCACGGCCTTGTGGTCATTTCACTTGACAGGGGGAAGGCAGGCCGAGGCAGAGCTGCGGCTTTGGATGGATCTCGATGCTCATTTGCAGTGCTTCTGAGGGAATCGGGAATCGAGGGAAGGCCTGGGATGTGGAGAGCCAGTTCCTCAGTAGTGTAATTCATGTCCAGTGCTAGCGAGGGCCATATTCCCTGGGGACATAGCACACGGGGGGCCAGGCTGTGGGGTGGAGGGGACGGAGGAGAGCTCGGAAGGCGTGTCTTTGTTTTCTGTTGCTGCTATGACAGACTGCCCGCCACTTAGTGGCCTAAAGAACCCAACTCACGTCTCACAGTTCTGTAAGATAGAAGTCTGATATGGGTGTCACTAGGCTAAGGTCCAGTGTTGGAAGGGCTGCTTCCTTTCTGGGGGTTCTAGAGAAGACTGCTTCATTGTGCTTTCCAACTTCTCGTGGCTCCCCGCGTCCCTTGGCTCGCAGCTCCTTCCTCCATCTCCACGGCCAGTAGTAACGTGGTGCCTCTCTGACCCTTCTGTGGTTGCCACGTCACTGTCTCCGAAGCTCTTCTTCTGCCTCCTTCCTCCACTTCTAAGGACTCCTGTGATTACATTGGACCCTCTTAGATAATCCAGAATCGTCTTTCTATTTTAAGGTCATTTTGTTAGCAACTTTAATTCCATCTACACCTTAATTCCCTTCAGCCATTTAACCTAACATATCACAGATTCAAAGGATGAGGATATGGGCATTTTGGGGGGACATTACTGTCCCTATAATAGAAAGCCTCACAGAGCAGGAGACGTGGACAGTAAGGGTAATTCAGCATAACAGGAGAGCAAATGCAAAGGTTTGGGGAATCGGAAGAGTGTTCAAGGTGGGTTCCGAGGAATGTGGTCATGTAGTATCACTTGGTAGTGTCCCCTAACCGGTCATGACACATACCATCCATATGATCTATTGTATTTATAAAGTTTACATATAATTGTTACCACATATTTCATCAGACTGTCTTCCAATAAGCACTCCTGTGTGGGGGCAGTGGGGGGCTGGGGCTGAGGGCCTGTGTCCTGTGGCCATAGCTGGGGTCTCGTCCTGTCTCTCCCACTTATTAGACCGAGCTCTGTGAGGACCGAATGAGATCAAGAATCTCACATACTTTGCCTCAGCCCCTGGCACACAATAAACCCCTAATGCGAGCTTTTATTATTGCCATGACTAAGCTGTGTCTTAAGTTTATGGCTTATAACTTGCCACTCACACTTTTTCCCCAATGTCCCCTTCTTGCTGGAAGAAAAATGAAAGCAGTGGCAGGAAGAACGATTCTGACCTATACAACCAGCTGAGATAACATCATTATTATCAAGCTCAGACTGTCTAACTGCTGGCCCCTAAATTCAGTCTAGACTCTGAGGACTCTCTGCTCCTGCTGCTTACGCCAATAGCCCCGAATGGTACCTGGAGCTGAGATTTAAATGACATTCTGTTACAAAACACAAGACAGAGAACTCGGTGATGGGGGAGGCAATGTTCCAGACTGAAACTTCCTCAGGTAGGATGAATAACAAGAACGACAGAAAAGTGTGGGAATCAGAGATGCCTGAGCAATCCCTTCTATACAAATCTTTTATATTTTCAGATGTCATTACAGGAAAATCTTGACTCTGTTTTATCTGGGAGTGAGATAAAGTCCAATTTCAATAGGAATTTGGGAATGCACATACTTCCTATTAGGTGCTGAGTTCTGGGGCTATATTTGTTAACCAGTAACTGAGAACATGTAGAAATGGCCTGGCTTTTTGAGGCACTTGTCTGACAACCAAATGGATAAGCTACTCTATCTGACCCCCAAAGGTTGACCAGCTGGTCTGAAAGGGGGCATTGTGTAATTACTGGGGAAGTGGAATGTCTCTTGTTTAATATTATACTGAGCAAATGGTAGGAGGATCTCAAAAAGAACAAGAGCCATAACGTATTTTTTTTTTAAATAACCAGGCTAAAGTGATATCACAAAAACAAAGTATTTATTACTGGGTGGTGAGCCCCTGTAAGTTATTAAGTATTGCTTTTCTTTGTACCCTCCATGATATACTGAGCACCTTAGGTACTTCTATAAGAGGGATCTATTGGCTCCCATAGATGAAACAGTCCAGAAATTGGATGGAGATCAGGTATGGTTCCATCAGGGCTCTGGGTCTGCTTTCTGCTACCTTCTCCAGCCTGCTCTTCACAAAGTGTCACCTTCCTTTGGCAGGCTGAGAGGAAGGCAGCATCATTTTTGTCTCTTCACAACACACAGAAGAGAAAAAACCACCTTTCTAGCGGCTCCCTAGAGAGAAGAGACGCCATATTCAGAAGCTACCAAAGAGCTTTCCTCTCAAGAGAACATCTCAGTGGCCCATATTGGGTCATATTCCCATCATTTAACCAATCCCTGTAGCCAGAGCTTTCTCTTCACATCGTGTTGGCCCAAATTAGGTCACATGCCCATCAGTGAACCAATCTCTCTGGCCTGGGGAAGGCCTGATTGGCTTAGGTCTGAATTTGTGAGCCATTCACTTTGACCCGGGGGGAGAGATTTCTTTCAGACATCACGCTCACTCCTGGAGTTTCCCCTGTTGTTCTTGTTCTGTGTCCTTCCTCAGTAGATGAAGCCCTGTGGGTGTATGTGTGCTGGCCAGTTTCATACTTTCCACTTAGTCTTTGCAATAACTCAGTAGCAGAACTGAGGTCCTGAGTGGTTCAGGAACCAGCCCGAGGTCTCCAGAAGTGGTAGAGTTAGGATTTCTAGGTTTTCTGATTCCAGAGTTCACCCTCCTTCCAACACACCATCCTGCCTGAGTGAAAGGACAAATAAATGTCTGGGGGAGGCAGGGCTCCCTGCAGGGAAATAATAGTAAAGGAATGGTTAACGTGGGAGAACGTTTCTCCTTGAAGCCTGGCTGTTTCCCCATGAGCTGGGGAATGCTGCGAGTATAACCTACTTCTCCCTGCCTCTGTTTCTTCACTTGTAAAATAGAACTTGTGCTACATCTCGCCTCATTGAGATGTCATAAGAATCCAGGGAAGTAATGCAGACAATGAACATGGAACAGTGTTCCAGCCTGAAGGGCGTCAACGCTTTGCTCAGGGTGGGTCTCCTCTGGGGGCAGGTGGTCGTTTGTGTGATGGACAATAAAACGGTACTCCCCCATCCTCTACAGGGTCCAACGGGGGATAGAAGTGTTTATGGAAACCTCCTGAGTACTTCAGCATTATGGGGCCTTAGAATTTGTAGACAATTTCCAATGCATTCCAACTCCCTTGCAGGTAGGTATATTTGGAACTTGAGGTGAGTGGGGAGGAGTCCAAAAAGCCACTGGATCACTTTTTTTTTCAGAGCCTAATTCTACCCACAACTTACTCATCGTTCTCACTTGTCTTGATGCTGTCCTAATGCTGTCTTCCCTTCTTCGCTTCCTGTTTTTACTTTTTATTTATTTTTTTAAAAGATTTTTACTTATTTATATGAGAGAGAGAGAGAAAGCATGCACGTGTGGGGAGGGGCAGAGGGGGACAGAGAGGGATAAGCAGACTCTGCACTGAGCATGGAGCCTGACGTGGGACTCGATCCTACGACCCTGAGATCATGACCTGAGCCAAAATCAAGAGTCTGACACATAACCAACTGAGCCACCCAGGGGCCCCAGCCTCCTCTAATTTTTTAAAAAATTCACCTTCCTCCTTGCACCCTCATTCCTCATTTTCCCTCTTTTTTCTTCCCATAATGTAGTACATATTTTTTCCTCTTGGTAGAATTCAGGATGTGATGCAAATGACCTAGTGTGGTGTGGCCTGAGAGGAGTGGGGTGTCAGATGGGGGAGGATCGTTGGCGTTGGCACAGCGGAGGAGGAGGAGGAGAAAGGGGAGGCACTTAGTGAGTTTTCTTCCCCAAGAAGTAAGAACTTTCTGTTTACGATGATGAGCCTTGGGGCCCAGAAAGAAGATGTCAGGTGTTTGGACTCTTTGGGAGTTGTGGAATGATTACATCCATGTGTAAAGACAATCCTTAGTGCTCTTCACCAACTCTCAAAGCAGAAAAAAATGTCCTTTCGTTTCCTCATTAATTCATTCACTCACTTAGCATTAATTACTTACTAGGCCACAGAAGACTTGTGAAGAAATGTCAATGCTACCTATGAGAAGGCACTTGGAGAAGGCAACTTAGGGTCAGATAGCGTTACGAAGAGGTAGTTAATTTTATATTATGTACCATAGAGAAGTGGCCGGTATGGATGCTGAGTGGTAGAAGAGTAGGGGTCTGCCTGCCCGTGGAATATTGTGTATGTCCATGAACTTATTTTTTCATTTTGGTAAACTCTTTGTACATATACATGAGTGGTACGTCAAGAAATACCTTGTCCAGAACACAAGGTGCATCGCAGTCGGATTCGTATAAAATAGGAAGAAAAATTTTACTCCCCCCAAAAAAGATGAGGAGGTATTGTATTGAGTAAAATATTTCAGATTTTGGTCAGTTGCAAGAGGAGTGATACATTTTAGACTCCGATTTATAGTTTCAACCTCAGAAAGGAAAAGAGGTATGATGCTGTGAATGTAATGGGCGTAAATAATGATTTTTAAAAATCGCATCAGTGCTGTGGAAGCAGGAGAGTCTGGACTGACTGCACTTGTGGCAAAATTAGTTGAAAGATCAACTTAAATGTTTTATTCGGGTATCAAGCTCTGATAACATTCCACTATCTGTACTATTCGCTTTGGAAGGTAAAATGGAAATTTTCCATCTGACACATTTATTTCCCCTCTTTAAGTTGGCAAACACTGACTTTTTCCACTGCATTTCTACATAACTGGACTCTTGCCAGCTCCCGTGTGTGTGTGTGTGTGTGTGTGTGTGTGTGTGTGTGTGTGTGTGTGTGAGAGAGAGAGAGAGAGAGAGAGAGAGAGAGAGAGAGAGAGAGAATTGCTAGGCATGCTATCACTTGTGCTGTTAGTTCAACTATCTGCATTTGGGGCTTAAAACTTGTTTCTCTCTATAGACATTTTACAGGAGAAGGAATCCGAGCATAGTTCTTTGCAAGTTTGTAAAGGTTTACTGTCAGATCACTCAGATGGACACAAATAACGGTTTTCCTGAAGGTTTGCAGTTAGGATGTTCCCTCCCAGAGTCCACTGTGTTCCGCTGCTGTTGCGGTGTGAGTACTGTTTTGTACCCTTGCGTGGTGTGAAGAGATACAGGGGATCTCTGCCTTCTGCGCCTTCCTGTGGCTGGACCTTCCACCTGCAGTGATCTTCTTTGCTTGTCAATTCTCTACCCCTTCTTTAGAGTCCGGATGAAACAGCCAAGCCACTGCATGTGGTGTGTAGTAGGAAATGATGCCCACCTCCTCCACACTCAGCTGTGCTGATCTGACACTGATCACAGGATGCCTTGCACTTTATACACTTGCAGTGTCCTTTGCACACATTCAGAGAATGTGGGATATTGCTTTGTAGGATAGCAACGTTACAAGGACTTGGGGCTTCAAGACTGGCCAACCTAGCTCTGCCTGTCCCTCTCTGTAACCCTTCCCCGAGCTTCAGCTTCCTTGCTTCCATGTAGGAGACCACCAACGGCTATTCATACGCTTGCTGGGATGACGTACTGTATGCAGAGCCATCAATTTGAGGGTTTGCTACATCCCTGGCCCTGGGCAGAATGCTCTCTGTGACCCCTTCCCTTGTGCAGTGCCTGCAAGTACTAATTCCTTTACCCTCCGTCCTGGGACAGAGTCGGTCCTCATTGAATATTTCTCCAGTGAGCGAGAACTGGACTTGAGCTAGCAGGAGGATTCTGTCTGCTGAGTCAGCTGCCCTGAGTCAGCGGTTGAGATACACACAGCCAATAGCTGCAGAGAGGGGAGATAGCAATGAGACTGCAGTTCCCACCTCTGGCTAAAAGGCTGCCAGGGCGTGATTCTTAAGCATGATGGAGCACTTATGGGGAAGGGAGAATGTCATTTCTGAATTACACGGTTTCCTTTCCCACCGTTTCTTACTCTCCCCTCCCCCACCCTGCTGACCAGTTTAGTCTAGAAGAGGTACAGATCTCATTCTGAGTCACTCCAAGGTTTTATTGGGAATGCTGCATTTTTCCTGTATCCCATGGAACATAAGGACATTGCAGATCTGCATTCCTGGCCACACGCACAAAAAGTCAAGTGAGGTACTGTACCTGGTTAGTGGTAAAGGTCTTAGGAATGTTAGAGGCTCATGAAACTCCCACCTAAATAAAGAATGACATTCCCGCCCTAGGGCTCTTCTTAAGTGAGGAGAATTTTGGGGATCTCCAGGTTGATGACTCATAGTTTTCCCTGTGTTTTATTTCCATGAGCCATTGATTAAACTAGGGTGTAGCACAATATTTTTCTCTTCCAGCTAAGCTATTCCTATCAAGTGGGAAGCTTTGGAAGCTTCTTCAAGCCCCTAGGATATCATTTTACGCATGAAAACCATCATATTTAAAACGATATTTGAGAGATGGTAGATCGGTTTTTTTGCAGCTTCCACCCAGGCTTGTCTTGTTTCCTGAGGAGCCCCCGTGTACAGCACAAGAGTCTGGTTGAAGAGAATTTCCCGAGACACATGAAAGAGTCAGTGTTCCCATCTTGCTGTGTTCCTGAAGGCTGGAGTTAATGAGGAAGAGTTTTTCTGTGAATGTCAGGCATGTTGCAATAGCTAGCCACAACGGGATAGTCATAGCAACTTCCACCACTTGGTTTCTTTGTTTTTGTGATGTTGCTGCATGCTTCAGTTTATGAGTCTTTTCTTGTGTGTGGTTGAACCCATCTATTGCCATCTTGGGCTTGGATACTCGTATTTAAAAGGAGATAAAGAACAGAGAAAGAAACTGGAATATTGACAGAATGACATATCCTAAGCACTTATAAATTTATTTCCCTCCCTCCACTTCTGCTGACAGATATTCTGATGATTAATATTCTGATGAGTTTGTGTCTTTGAGAGAGGGAAAAAATGCCTTCCCTAAAGACAGTCTTGAAAAGCAGACCATAACAAGACATAAGAAGTATTGTGAAAACGGACTTTTTTCTGTGATGTCAATATCTTGGATACAGACCCACTCTAGTAATATTCTTTCTGAAGTAAGATAAATGAAAATTATCAGCAACTGTTTTTGGCTTGTTTTTTTGGGAAGAGTCATTTGTGTACTTGAGGGCTTCTATCTTGCTCGTAGGAATGCTAATTTATATTTGAGTGAAAGCCCTTAGAATAGAGCATAAGGACTAGTGGAATTCTTTTTTTTTTTTTAAGAGATGGGGAGAGAGAGTGAGTGAAAGAGAGAAAGAGAGTGAGAGACTCTTAAGTAGACTCCACACCCCACATGCGGATGTAGTTGGCTTGATCTCACAGGCCTGAGATCATGACCTAAGCAGAAATCATGAGTTGGATACTTAACCCACTGAGCCACCCTGGTACCCCAGGAGTGGTGAATTCTACGTCACTATAGAAAGGCCTAACTGGAGGGTATTTGTGTTTTCTGTGCATTGATTCCCAAGATGGGAGTCTGTGGATCTGTAGCAGTGCGCTTGGGGAACCACTAATAGCTGGCCTTCTGGGGACAACCTCTTTTATTTTATTTTTTTAAAAGATTTTGTTTATTTATTTCACAGAGGGAGAGAGATCACAAGGAGGCAGAGAGGCAGGCAGACAGAGAGGGGGAAGCAGGCTCCCCGCTGAGCAGGGAGCCCGATGCGGGCCTTGATCCCAGGACCCTGAGATCATGACCTGAGCCGAAAGCAGAGGCTTTAACCCACTGAGCCACCCAGGCGCCCTGGGGACAACCTCTTGAGGGCTCTGACCAAGCCAAGCAGAAGAAGAGCTGGGGTCACCGCCGAGGTGGGCTATAAAGGTGAGGATTTTGAATTCTTAAGGAGTAAGTACCACTGTATCACTGTATAGACGCAGTTGGTGCAGGGAATTTGCCACCATCCCTAACAGCCTGTTTTTTGAGTTTTATACTCAGGTAACATCTCCATTTCTTCTCTGCTTATACTTAAGAAGAGATGCCAAAGGCAGCCTCTGTGCTTCACCTAGCCATTTTCCAAAGTTATGTTCATCTAATCCTGTATAACAGAGACTCTTTTGCCATTTCCCATTGTTAAAAAAGTTTCTCTCTCTCTGAATTTTACAGTTGGGTATTTTTCCCCCACTTGTTCTTTACTATTTGACATCAGATCCTGTCAAAACGCGGACACTTTTTCATGTTTAAAAAAAGCCGGTTCAACAAATAAGGCCCAAGAAGGAAGGCAGAGTGTCTGTCTCCCTGCTGTTAGCCTGTGCTGGAGTTCCTAACCTCCCTGGCACACGGAACAAGTGTGTGTGTGTGTGTGTGTGAATGCGTGGACAGGGAGGCATGAGCGCGGCCACCGAATTGGCCAGCCCGGTGACCAGCGAGCCCGCCCCCGCGCTCACACTCAGGAAGCAGCTGGCTACAGGCCGGCCCTCGCGGCCCAGCACACATCACACTCCTCGCAGGGCCGCCTCCCCGCCTGCCTCCCTCCCTCCCTCCTTTCTCTCCCTCCCTCCCTCCTTTCTCTCCCTCCCTCCCTCCTTTCTCCCCCTGCAGCCGCGTCCANTCCCTCCCCCTGCAGCCGCGTCCACACTGCGCCGCCCCGGCAGCCCAGAGCGCGGCGCGCAAGGGCACCAGCGCCAGGGCCGATACCGTTGCCCCTCCCCGCCCGCTGCCGTCCAGGCTCGCACCCGCGCTCCCCCAACGGAGCCCGCGGAAAGCAATTAGCCCGCCTCCCGCACGGGCCCGCAGACGCATCCCCCGGCCCGGGGCGAGGATGAGCAGGGCACGCGAGGCGCAAAGTCGAGACTCAACTTTTTAAAAACATTTGCGTGTGCACGTGTATGTGTGGGGGGAGAATGAGCTGATGCCGAGGGTCCAGCCACCCCCCCTCCTGCCTCCTCCTCCCCCTGCCGCCGCTGCCCTCGCACACGCGCGCGCGCACACACACACACACACACACACACACACACGGCACTTGGGCCGGGTTTCCGCGCTCCGTCCCCCGGCTTGGATGGGAGTTTTCCTTTCCGAAGGAGGCAGAGCCCGTGGAGCGCTCTGAAGGGCTGGAGCCCCAAGTCACTCCTCGCCAGCGCGGGCCGCTGCTGTCACTCGCGGGCTGGCCGGGGAAGGGGCCGGCACGCCTGGCTTTGTTGTGGAAGTCCGGGTTACCTGGTAAGTGGATGCCATAGGAACTTTGCTCGCAGGCGAGAGACGGGAGCAGCCGGCGCTTGAGAGTGTGGGGCAGTTCACGCTCAGAGACGCAAACTAGGGACTAGAAATAGTTTTCCGCGCGGAGCCAGCGGCGTTTGCGTGGGTTTGAGGCCAAGGGCACCCCCAGCCCCGGGTTTTCTAGAAGCTCTGCTTGTTGAGATAGCAGCCCTGGAGTAGGAGTCAAGCCCTGTTGTCAGTTGCCCAAGAGCACCGAGTGTAGAAGACGGAAAGGAGATCAACAAGGTATCAAAGTTTCTTTAATTAGGAAGAGTTTTTGTTTTTGGTTTTTCTTTTAAACAGCAGGGGCTGGAGGGCCACCCAATCCAGGCACGTTACAGGACGCACGGGCACGGTCCTGCACGCCACCCAGGAGTCCCAGCTCCAGGGACACTTTGGAGAAGTGGGAACTGCTGGGGTGACGTGAGGTCCCGCGCGCGCACGGGGCTGTAGTTGCGTCTTCCAGTTCCACGTGTTTGTGGAGCTCCGCTAAGGCTGTTTTGCGCGCCTGCCTCTCGCCGAACACGGCGTCCCCATGGCTCCGCCAGGTCCTTGGGTTGGGGGTACGTTGGCTCGTCGCGGGGAGAGGTTCTGGGACCCGCAGCCGCCGGGTCTGGAACTATGACCTCCCACGCCGCGAAATGCGCAGACGTGCCCAGACGCTCACACTCCCCACCGGGTTCGTCACTTTGCGTTTACATTTTGATGGGGCCCGACAAAATGTCAGCACTGTTTGGAAAACGTCTCGTCCCCGGCGCTCTGCCCTGCTCGCGGCTCCAGTCCCTGGAAATGACCCTGTGTGTGTTTTGAAGTCGGTCCGGCCGCCCTCCGGAAAGCGTGAGTGGGCAGCCGGCTCTAGCCTAGACGCACACCTTGCCCCAAGCGACACTTGCAAGTTGCTCACTGGAGCTGACAAGTCACCTGGGGGCCGGGGAAGTTACCCAGTGTCTGGAGAACGCGGCCCTGGCGGATTTGTCATCCTAGGGGTGATTCAGTTGGGTACCTGGAGGGAGGAGCTTTGGGAAAGGTGGTTTCTGGCCTCGCGGGTCGCGCCCCCGTCTTGTTGGGGCTGTTCGGGAGGCAAGAGGCGACAGGAGACCCGAGGGTCAGGACGCGAGCTCGACGCGAGCGCCGGGCCGCGGCGGCCCCGCAACCCCAGCTCGGGCCGGGAAGGGCACGGCGCCGGTCCCCCCGCTCGGGTTCTCGAGCCGCGGGCCAGCGGCGGCGCCCTTTCGGCCGACTTCCTCGGGACTGGGTTGCACAACAGGAAACCGGCACGAGTTTGTTTTGTTTCGCTGCGCTAGCTCGCGGACCGGGCGGAGGGTTAGGGTCCGGGGCGGCGCGGAGTGACAGGGTCGCGGCAGCGCGTCCGCCTGGCCCTGTCGCCTCCGCCCTCAGACCCGCCCCTCGCTCCCTGCGGAGGAGCCTAGTGGATCGCCCGGAGCTCCCTGCGCCGAGCCAGGGGGGTCGGGACCTGACGAGGGCGGCCCTTCTCCCGCCCCCCTGCCCCAGGCGCGTCTCCCGTCCCGTCCCGCGGGGTCTCCAGCCCCTCCCCGGATCTCTCAGGCCCTCCCCCTGCCTGGCGAGGCCCCCGCCCTTCTGCTCCGTATTCTTCACCCCCCACCCCAGGCTTCCCGGGGGTCCAGCGAGGCCCTCATCTCTGCGGCATCTAGACCCGGGGCAGGGGCGGGGGGCGGAGGGCCCTTCCGGAGTGGCAGGGAGCAGCGTCTGTGGGGACCGGACACTTGCCATTGCCGCCCGTTTCAGGGAGAAAAGGGCTTGGCACCCTCTCCGCACTTACTCCCGGAACATCAGTATCTCCCCGAGTTTGGGCCGGGGTGGGGGTAGAGTGCTGCAGTTTGTGAGGAGAGGGATGTACCGCAGCTCCCCCCAGCGGACCGGTTCCCTTTAGGCCGTGGGAACTGGGAACACCGAGTATAGACTGCTCAAGTTAGCAGGGACATCAGCGATCCCCTATGGACAAGGAAACCCAGACCCAGACACTTGTAGGGCTTCGTCCAAGCCTTCGTAGCTCGTCGTCACGGATGCCGGGCACACACTCAAGTTTCCCCGTTTCCAGTGCAGAGAGCATTTCTTGGCGTGAAGGTGAACTCAAGACAAATGTGAAGTCTCCTTATGTCCCCACTGAAAGCTTTGATGAGTCACGATTTCTGCCTTGGGAGTTAGCCAGACATCGTTTTCCTCTGTGTCACGTTCTCCATTGGACTACCCTTTTACACTAAACTGGGAAGCTTTTTATTTTTTTTAATGTAAAATTGATTTGTTTGGTTTTAATCCTCTCATTCCTCCTCTTCTCCCTCCTCTAATTTTGCTTCGTTGGTGAAGTGTTAAATAAGTGCACCCTGCAAAGGTTTGCAGAAAAAGGATCTGCCCACATAAAGGTTGGGGGACAGCTTGCAGCCATACAGAGACAAGAGTGTGTGGTATTACGTGTTATTACTGCAACTGGGAGCATGCTGAAGGTTAAGGATCACATGTAAACGCACTC
The DNA here is from genome assembly GCA_002007465.1 of Ailurus styani. Classification (NCBI taxonomy): domain Eukaryota; kingdom Metazoa; phylum Chordata; class Mammalia; order Carnivora; family Ailuridae; genus Ailurus; species Ailurus styani. The sequence goes on from LNAC01000203.1 coordinate 767,017, forward strand.
CAGTTTTCGGGTGTTTTCGCTTGTTTGTGGCAGCCCCACTAGACCCGCCACTGCCTTCGAAGGAAAGAGCAGGGGGACATTTCTCTTCCTGTCCCTTTCAAAACACTTTTCCTTACGGGTAGTTGGATTCTTTTCTTTTCCTGCTCAGAGGACTCAACAGTTCTTGAGTGTAAGTAGTTCAGTCTAAGTGCTGCTGTAACTCCCTCTCTTCCTGGTTCACTTTAGGCCAATTGTGAGAGGGCATCTGTTCTCTGATCCCTGATTCCTTCCCAAGTTCCTTAATAGTAGTTAGTTTGTTAGGGATTGAATACCTGGGGTCTGTTGGTTTGCTTGGAAGTGATCATCATTCCAAATAGGAAAAGCAAATTTTGGGGGGTTGGGTGGGGTGGACTCTGGGGTTCAGCTAGTGGGTGAAATTCCTTTTGGGCCCAAATAGGCAGCATAGGGGAGGTGAAACAATAGCAGACTAGTATTTCGTACCAGCCCTGTCTTCATTCATATGGCGGCAAGTGGTCTTTCCATTGTTTCCAAAGAGAGCTGAGTGTTCTCAGTCTTTTTTCCTCTGGGTGTTTTTTCTTGCTAGTAAATTAAGCCTGAGGACATTCTTTTCACTTTTGTCCCTCTCATATTGTTGGTATTGATCTCTGGAGTTGGAATGTTAATTTGTAATTTTTCCCAAATAGAGATGAAGTACTTCTTGAAGGAGATAATTCAGGAAGTGGCATCCTGTGCACATTCTCTTCCATGGAGAAGTCATCGTGTGTGTTTTTGTAATTATTTTCTGTAGAGGATATTATAAAGAAGGTGGAACAGGACTAAATTTGGTTGCTTCATAGACTCAATTAGGTTGAAAGTAAAATTAAAAAATAAATAAATGGAGCATAGGACTTGGGTTTCTTTTCTTTTTTTTTTTTTTAAAGATTTTATTTATTTATTTGACAGAGAGAGAGAGAGAGAGGTTACAAGCAGGCAGAGAGAGGAGGAAGCAGGCTCCCTGCTGAGCAGAGAGCTCAAAGCGGGCCTCGATCCCAGGACCCTGAGATCATGACCTGAGCCGAAGGCAGAGGTTTAACCCACTGAGCCACCCAGGCGCCCCTAAATGGAGCATAGGAAATCTGTGCTGCCTTACTCATTCCTGGAGGATGAGACATGTGACAAAATCTTTAAATGACTCTAACACGTCGTTTGATAAAAAGATGCCCAAGTTTTCCACTTATTTCAGGCAGACTTTACACAAATCCCCAATTTTTTATTGAGCTGAAATAAAATATCCATACAGAAAAGTATACATATCTTAAGCTTGATGAATTTTCATGAGCTAAATGCAGCTGATTAGCTGGCATCCAGATTAAGCAATAGAACATTACCAACACTCCACATACCTCTCTCATACACCCTTGCACTCACGATGTTCCCCCCAACAATAACCACTGCCTTGACTTCTAACAGATATAGTAATTTTGCCTGTTTTTAAAAATACCTTATGTGAGTGGAATAATTCAACATGTACTTTTGGGTCTGGCTTCATTCACTGACGTAACAACCTTCTAGTAGGTCAAATAATTTGGATTTCTCTTTAAACATGGTGGGAATAGTTTAGCTTGCAGAAGTTAGTTGGTCAGGCATTACTTAATATGATAGAATTAAAGAGAACACTGACAGAACAAGCTGTACTTTCTCTCTTAATGATGGTCTGATAGGGGGTTAACGGATAAGGGTGAAACGTCCAGCGTGAAGCCAGTGTGGGATGAGCAAGGAGAGGCCGAGGAGCTCCTTCCTCCACGACTGCTCCACGTGCATTTGGCACCTCCTCTGTTAGGGCCACCAAACCCCAAACAAAAGAAGTGCCTAGCTCCATACTGAGTGACTGTGTTTGTTTTCCAGCTTTGAGCTACGATTTTTCATTGTTTGTGAGTATATCACACTACAGGCCAGAATGATGTTTCTGCTCGGAAGAGTGCTATAGTGTCTGTGCTACTTTCTCCTCAGAGGAAGGAATAAACTAGGGAACATTCAACTGTGATTTAACTGGCTCCACAGGACACAGAGTGGAGGGTTTGTGATCATACAGTTACACCTTATTGTACTGGATTTATTTGGGCAATAAATGATAAGTATAGGATATAAATACATAATTATATATTTCATTGATCCCACATTTTTCAGTATAAATGAGTAGCACAGTATGATAAGTATGAGTACAATAAACGCATGTAATATACAAATGTAATATAAAAATCCATACATGTATAATACAGGTAGTATGAAAATATAAGTATGTAGGTATAATATAAAGCCATCTATATACATATAAGGACTGGTGACAGTTCAAATGTAAATTAGACATGTTATCGTCTAATTTATCATGTTATCGTTAGAATTTAGGCAGGGAGATGAAACACAGACACAGAACTATAAGGCAATGTAGAAAGTTATGAATGTTACAAGAGAGGTATTTCGAGTAAAACAGTTAACATTTGTTAGGTCCTTCTGTGTGCCAGGTGCTGTGCTAAGCAAGTAACATGCTCGATCTCATTTAATATTTTATAATTCCATGAACTATATATTATAGTGTAATTCTAATTATTTTGCAAATAGATACAGATATTAAGAGAGGATCAGGGAAGGCCTAAAGTGGGTATTTGGGGTGAACCTGGAGGGTAAGTAGGATCTGGATTTGGGGAAAAGGGGGACAAACGGGAGAAGGGGAAAGACCACCCATGGGTACTCTAAGGCAATATTGTAGGATGAGCAGAAACAAGGATCCAGTTATGTTCCACTATGGGAACAAAATCAGGGGATTCGTTTCTAAAAGTGGCATCACGAGAGCTGTAAGTGGTTGAGAGCAGATTTGAAATGAAGAAAGCTGATGGGGCCCTTCTCACCTGATGTGATCTCCTCAAGGCCAAGCATGGAACAACTGCACACTCCTTCAGGTGCAGCAAGCCTTGCTGAATTGCAGATGGGGAGATAGGGTTACAGCGCCAGGCCGGACCCTGTCCCGGGGGCCTTGGTAAAGAGATCAGACTTTCTTCCTTTCTTTTTCTTCTTCAAGATCAGATTTTCTAAATACCAGTTATTCCTGAAGTTTCATTTCTAGGCCTGCTGAACACTGTGCACAGAAAACTAACCAGACGCCAGGGCTGTGTATGAATTCTTGTTATTCTTGTGTGTGAAGAAATGGATTAATGTTTTCCCAACCTTTCCATCATGACCAGTGGATTCCATTTCTTTCTGTAACTTGACTGAGTCATTCATGTTGGTGTTTTCTTTTTTCCTCTTTCTTTCTTTCTTTCTTTCTTTCTTTCTTTCTTTCTTTCTTTCTTTCTTTCTTTCTTTCTTTCTTTTTCTTTCTTTCTTTCTTCCCTCCCTCCCTCCCTCCCTCCCTTCCCTCTCCTTCCCTCCCCCTCTTTCTTTCCTACTTTCCTTCCTTCCTTTCTTTCTTTCCTCTCTCTTCTCTCTTTTCTCTTTCTTTTCCTTCTTTTTTTTTTTAAGATTTTATTTATTTATTTGACACAGAGAGAGAGATTACAAGTAGGCAGAGGGAGAGAGAGGAGGAAGCAGGCTCCCCGCTGAGCAGGGAGCCTGATGAAGGACTCCATTCCAGGACCCTGAGACCATGACCTGAGCCAAAGGCAGAGGCTTAACCCTCTGAGCCACCCAGGCGCCTACTTTCTTTTCCTTCTTTTCTTTCATTTCTATCTTTCCTTCTTCTCTCCCTTTCCTCCCTCCTTCCCTCCCCCTCCCTCCCTCTTTCTTTCTTTTCTTTTCTTCTTTCTCTTTATTTCTTTCTTCCTCTTTTTTCTTTCTCTCTTTCTCTCTCTCTTTTCCTCTTTCTTTCTCTCTTTCTTTTCTTTCATGTAGTCATGTTGGTTAAGGCCTAGTCATTGTTGTGAATGTTCATACTTCTGCAGTGATGTCAGTGAACATAATTTAACTTGTGTAAAACTTTTGTCTATCAACACTAAAAATAGTTTTATTGGTTACTTTTAAGTAGTAACTACACTGAAGGAAAGAAATCACTCAGTTATACATGTGATGCGGGACACTTTAATATACTTGAATATTTGGTTTAATGAGTGATGAATTCAATTTTATTTCTAGAATCTCCTGTAAGTAGTTATTTATTACCTGTTTGAGAGGATTGTGATCTTTGCCTTTTCATATGGACCAAGTAGTCATCTGTAAACGAAAAATGACAAAGAATACACTTGGCATTTGCCATATTTTACTACATCTGTATCTCCTCATATGAGGCTGGAGGTTTTGTCTTGTTTTTGAAAGAAAAGTCTCCAGCCAGTTACTCTTCTTTTATATTTCTGAGGAGGCCTTTGTGTGTCAAACCATGGCTGTGTGGCATTCCCTTTTTGCAATTCAGGTAATTAATTCAATGGTGACATCATAAGGAATGTATTCATTTTTCCATTTCAAATTCCTCTTCGTTGGATCTGATGGTTAACTCATATTAAGAACACATTTTGAAAAACGTAGTTCTCAAAGGCGGTTTTGTGTTGATTTAAACTTGTCCCCCTTTAGCGTTGTGAGAAGGAAATTCTCTTTCAGGGAAGGTCCTCTACCTTCTGCAATGAGGAATCATTACAATTGTGGGTCGTTTTGATCCTAATTCTGTTAGTTGTTTGATTTTTGATGTTTATAGAACAGAAGTGATTGAGTGGTATTTACTGAGATGAATGCACAGTGAAAAGATAGCAGTGGTAGAAGGATAGCCTTGTACTGGTGAATCCTTATGTTTTATAAAGCTAAAAACGATAAACTTTTAGATCCTTTGCTCATGACAGCTGTATTTGATATTTGTTTTACTCTGGTTGTTCAACTCTGTCTATACCTGCAGCTTTTCTTTTTGTTAAGTGCCTGGGCAGGCAAATAGTCTAAAAGGTTTTTTAACAGTGGCTTTTTTACCTTTTTGACTATAACTCACCATAAAACCTATTTTTCATCTTATCCAATATACACTATAAGCATTGAAGATATACAGACATGTACACTCACAAGTAACTGAAACAAAACAGTTCTTAACCATTAATACAGTTGACATACTCTGGTAGCTTCTCTTTTGTTCTAGTCAGTTCTGTTTCATTAAAAAAACACTTTTTCCATTGAATAATTGATTTCAGGGCCTACCAACAGATTGCAACCAGTGTGAGAAACACTGCTTTAGAAAGAGCCCTTTGTTAAACATAGATCTAGGAACTCAGGGTTACAGCATGGTTACCTTTCTGAACATACCTCTGTTTGTCTTAAAAATCGTTTGGGTCCAAGTACCTTCTCATTTTGTGTGATTTCTTACAGTCCTAATTATTCCCTCTCCCTGCCATTTGTGATAGGGTCACAAATTTCTAGAACTTTCTGTACTCATTGATGAGTTACTGATTGAGGCAAAGTAAATGAAACATTTGTAGGTAATTACTACTAAAATCAGTGACATTTGGTAAGCTAGGGGGGTCTGAGAGTTGTGTAGATGGATTGAAGTATGGCAAACGGATTTTAGGAGAGGTTATTGAACTTTTAATATTGCCCTCCAGTAGTATTTTCCTGAGGATTCGGAATTTCTTTTAGCAATCTGTAATCAGTGGTTTTGTGTGGCGGGTTGTCAGTTCTGCTTTGATTTTTAATTTAGGATTGACTGACTTTGAGGCTAGATTCCTGAATTGGACTTGATCATTTCTTTTTCTCCTACTTCTGTCCCTCTTCTCCTTTCCTCTTGCCTTTCTTTCCTTTGTCCATATTTACTACCTGCATTTGGACTATCATAGCCATTAATTTAAATTTAAAAGGGCACTGCCAGAGGTTTTACTCCCTACTTAGGGAAGATTATTTTCTTTTTTTTTTTTTTTTTTTTTTTTTAAAATTTTTTTTTTTTTTTTTTTTTTTTTTTTTTTAAAGATTTTATTTATTTATTTGACACAGAGAGAGAGATTACAAGTAGGCAGAGAGGCAGGCAGAGAGACAGGGAGAGGAGGAAGCAGGCTCCCCGCTGAGCAGAGAGCCCCATGTGGGCCTCGATCCCAGGACCCTGGGATCATGACCTGAGCCGAAGGCAGCGGCTTTAACCCACTGAGCCACCCAGGCGCCCGGGAAGATTATTTTCACTGAAAAAATTTTATAAAATATAAAAATAAAAAAATTAAAATGTATATATCCCTAGATAGCTAAGGGTTGAAATCCACAGTTAAGACAATCAGGAACTCTCTTAGACAGGATCCAAAATGTACATTATATTATCTTTTCTGAGTAGTCTTTGAAAGAATGGTCTTGAATCCCTGGAGGGAATAGTAATTTGTCTTCCTATTTGTAATTGATATAACTCAGCGCTGAACCTCCTTGATTTGTAAGATTTTATTTTATTGGTGATTATATTGCTTGAATAATGCATGTACATCTTAGTGTTCAGAATAACTATGTTAGTATTCTTAGCATCCCTGACTTCAGACCTGGGTAGTACCTACACGACAATATATTCCCTACGTGGTAGCTACCAGGTGTGGCCTCCATAAGTTTGTGCTCGATGTCTCACTACTGTGGAAGTATCCCACCCAGCCCTGTTTCCGTGTAACTTCTGTTGTAAAGTCTGTGAATCTGTCAGTCTCAATAAAGTTGTGAAACCACAGAAATGATCAACTCCACTTTGTCGTGGATTACTTTATCATAACATAGTACCCTCCCTTTCAATTTAGAGAAATGATATTGGACGCGTCCAATGCATTTCCTCTATAATATCCTCCAGTTTCACAGGCACATGTTTGCACTTTCCTCTTGTTAAAATTGCAGACAAGAATAATTTTGATTTATTGGTTTCATCTAATATAGCCATGTTTATATTGTTGCCAATAAAATGACTTACACGATTGGTTTTTGTTTATACAATCTTTTCTGAGGAGTCAGTCACCTGTGTTAGGACAAGGTACATTCTGCTGATTAAAATGAACTCCTGGGATCTAAGAACATTCAGCTCTATCTGTCCTTGATTGAATTGCAAAATGTGCTTCACACTGCAGCCGTGCATGAGAATAACTTATATTATCTGTCAATAGGCTTTTCATTTCTATATTCTTCTGGCTACAAAAGCCGTAACCAGGAGAAGCGCAGGGGAAAACTTGGGTCTGTTAATGATCAAGGCAGCGGCGTTGAAAAGGAAGTTAATGAAATTATAGAACCATTAACCTGAAGGGAAAAAAATAAAAAGAATCGATAAAAACCCGATTTTAGATGGCTTAGATGTACATAAAAGAAGCAACTCAGGAGCATTTTTGTTTGCTGACCAGTATTTTGTGTCTCATTATCAGGTTTTCTTTGCAGGGTAAGAAACGCTTGTGGCATAAGGAATGGAAAATGTAACAAAGGCTAAATGTAGCCTAAGGAAATGAAATGATGTATGAAAATTAATAATTAACTGGCTCATCAGATGAATTATGACTCTGGATGAGTTTATTAATGACATTTACTAAGAAAGGCTTTTGACTGTAAATAGGCATTATGGAACCCGTGTTTTTGGAATTTTCTTGAATGGCTGACTTAACATTGCTTTTCACTTGTTGGATCTTTTTAAAATCTGAGACCCAGTGCCTGGAGCCTTGGTAGAAGATAGAGTCATGATTTTGTATTTCGATCAAAGTTGGCTTTTCCAGAAAACCAGTGACATTATTAAATGGTTTTGTGCCTTAGTTTCCTTAATAGTTAAGTAATTTCCTTTTTGACCTGACTTACAGGAGTGTGTTTTAGGAGTTCGAAAGTGGTCAACAGGAAAGATTTATTAACTCACGTTGACTCATTTAACAGAATGAACATTTTCATTGAACAGAGTGTTAAAACTCTAAATGTATCACTATGTCAGATCCAAAGTACTCTAAATTTGTATTTCTGGATATTCCTTGTTTTTTTCTTTTTCTTCTTCTTCTTCTTCTTCTTTTTTTCTCTTGACAGCTTTGGGTTGGCAGTGGGTGGAGCGTGGAGGAGAAAGTAATTCTGGAGAACTTGAACTTTTTTTTAAGAAAGCGAGCAAGCGGGGGAGGGGGGGGCGGATGGAGAAGGAGAATGTCAAGCAGACTCCCCATGGAGCACAGAGACAGATGTGGGCTTGATCTCATGACCCCGACATCGTGACCTGAGCCGAAATCAAGGGTCAGGCGCTCAATCAGTTAACTACGCCACCCAGGCACCCCTTGAATAGGTTTTTAAATAGAAAGATGATCTACCAGTGGAATCCTACCAGTTAGGTTTTGATATTGATTAGTTGTGATTTTGCTTTTTGGCAAAGCGTAGGCAGATTTTATCCTGAGGTCCATTTTTCAAGGTAAGTGTTGTCTTTCAACACACTGCTGATGTGAGAACTTCCTATCAGCTCTTGCTTTGATGGAGTAGTTGAAGATTACTGTTTTTGCTTCCATGTCTACTCTGTCCTCTTGATTTAAGTGCCATAGGTATAAAATCTACATATTTATCCTTGATCATCTTACGTGGGTATTTTTGATAATCTTCCTTATCTTAATTATCTAGAGAATCAGAATTTCAAGAGTCTGTAGTGCTTATTATCAACTTCCTTGTTTTATGGATGAAATCTGTAAGCCCAAGGAAGTTATAAATGATTTTCCGGAGGTAGAACTCAGGTGTCCTGGCACTCTGACTCAGTAAAGATACGTCTTTCTTAAAAGTTAGCAGTTTATTCCTTTTTTGTTACCACGCAGACTTAGGATTATAAATGATCATATGGCCTTGTTAAAAAGTATATAAAGTACTATAATACCAATAGATAAAATTGATATTTAAAATCTAGTCTCTAATGCTTGAAAATCTGTTGACATAATTAATGTGAAAACTGGGTTACTAAGCATATTTTCACATAGAGTTTATTTTTGTCTTGAGTCTGGTTTTCTTAGCTCATATGCCATTGCCTTACTGGTGTTTCTTTGTGGCATTAATCACTTTACTTTCTAATTTGCCTTTTTAGTAGTAAAATTTAAGTGCATTTTTGTTATTGTTACTTTCAACCTAAAGCTATTTAAAACAGGACTGAAGTTTATTAATAAAATAAAAAGAAAGTCCAGTTTGACAGGCTGGTATGAGTGTCTGATACTTAATTAAATTCTCTGCATGTTAATTATTTTTCTTGCAAACTCACTCTCTTAATGATATAACCTAATGTTAAGTACCTACTTATGTCTTTTTATCCAGATTTTTGCTTGTATATGATCTTGCTGCCATAAAAGGCTCCTTTGTTTTTAAAAACCTGCAAGTGGGCATAGTCTACAAATCTACAGACACTTGTCACATGGACTCATGGTGACTCATAGTGCCAGTCATGTTGGATGATTCCTCATTTTCAACAAATTGCCAAGACAGCACGTATAATACTTAATTATTTATTTGGTTGGTGCTGAATAAGTGGTCTCCTTTGCAAGGTTCAGAGTACTCAGAAAACACTGTTTTATGAATGTGCGGAGGATATATGGGAAACATCCTCTGGCAAAGCACAGAGACATGAAATGTTTGTTGCTCACAGTCAACCCACAGCTCAACAGACCAGCTGATAATACACTGGAGTTCTTAAATGGACATAGCAGGGAAGGCATTGGGATTTTTCCAATGTGAAAAATCAAATATTACAACCAGTTTGATACTAGGGTTCACTTCTTATTGTTCCATGAAACAACTTAAGCTTAAAAATATGGGGCACCTGGGTGGCTCAGTTGGTTAGGCGACTGCCTTTGGCTCAGGTCATGATGCTGGAGTCCTAGGACTGAGTCCCACATTGGGCTCCTTGCTCAATGGGGAGTTGGCTTCTCCTTCTGACCCCCCCCATGTGCTCTCTCTCTCAAATAAATAAATAAAATCCTCCCCCCCCCAAAAAAAGCTTAAAACATGAAAAAGCTTTAAGCATAAAACAGTCTTATCAGGTTCAGCTGAGCTGGGTTTCCTTGTCCATTCTTGGTGATGGTAATGGAGGGAAGGGCAGGAGCTGGACCTCAGAGCATTTCTCAGGACTGGATGGCGTGGCAGTATGAAATGGGACAGACTGAAAGAATTCTTAATAGAGAATTGGCAAAGATGAGGAAAACATTCCAAATATTGTATTGTTAGTAATTTTTGAAGTTTCTCAGCATTCAGGTACACATAGTAAACTTGGCCGAGGGCAGAGTGGGTGCTTGACTTTTGATTTTCTAAAAGGATAAAGAAGAAAAAAAAAAACCCAAAAAACCTCTTCACAGAGAGTTTTCCCTCTGTAATGTTCTGTCCCTAACGGTGGTTGGAGCCATTTGCTTGGGAGTTGGTTGGAAATAATTGTCTAAGACACCGAGTGGATCATACAAAGTGGGAATCATCCGGTTGAGAATATCTGACCACTTACCACTTTGCACTCAGTCGTTTCTCCTGTATTTGTTCAGCTTTGGCTTCTTTTCACGACTATCCCATCTGTGCAAACGAATACAGAGTGTGACTGTGTCTGTCAATCACTTGGAGTAGTGATGCTCTGTCACCTCCTCGAGTCTGTGTACGATTTGGGGAGCTGCTGGGTAAGGGAGGACAGGGCATTTCCTGAAGATTTGTAACCAGGCAGTGGGACGTTGTGTCCCGCAGCCCTATCAGTCCTGTTGCTTCTCTCTTTGCCACTTGAGGAAGGGGTGCTGGGATGGCAGATGGAGCTGTGTTTGTGGAACTATGGTTGATTTACTGTGTATGCTGTATGGTGAACATACTTACCTTTAGAAGGGCTCTTCTCTCAGTATGCTTTCCATAAAGTGTTTTGCACAGACTTTTCCTTTTCTAGGATCTTAGTAGAAGGTGAGAGTATTGTGATGTTGATTCTGTTTCCATCCCCATAACTCAGAATCATTATGGAACCGAGACTCCAATGCTGCCGTGAGTATTTGGGTGTGTGGGTATATGATGCCTTTCCGAGAATCCCAGGCTCCTATTTTTATCTTTTGTAAGCCTAAGGACTGAAAAATTTGCTCTTACGGTAAAAGTCAGAGGTGGTTTAATATCCTCATTGTTTACTGAAAACTTTGGAGCATTGGTCTCACAGATCATGGAGGCAGTGCTTTGGGTTTCCCAAGACTCACTGTAGCAAAAGTGAACTAGTGTGGACAGATCCTCTGGGGAGCAAAATAAGTTTCATTTTGCGAGCTGGCACCAGTTGATTGGTTGTAGTTGCCAAGAGCACTGTATTGAGAAGGGCTCGGTGGCAAATAACAACAATGCAGTGATCCATAATCCATGTCTGCCATGAATGCAGGAGGGGAGAGGGCCTGCCAGTGACCCATGTGCTTGATGTCCTGCTTTACATAAAAGGCCGTTTTGCTAAGAGTGCTTCTTTCCTTCCTGCTATGAATGCTTCACAGGTTGAAAACTCACTGTGACCTATTTTCATTTTTACTTTTAAAAATGCCTGCATTTATTTTTTTAAACAGGCTAATAACCCACACCATGGATAACTTATTGGACTTTGCCTGAAAGGAGTCATTAGTACCATTGGATATTTGACCATCCTGGCCACAGGTTTTTTCAGGATGAATGGAAGGTCATGCAGCATGAGTCTCCACCGGACATCAGGAACCCCACAGGGGCCCGGGATGGTCAGTGGCCACCACATTCCTCCCATCCGAGCCCACTCTGGGACTCCTGGCTCCTCGTCCTGTGGCAGCACAGCGAGTCCTGCCCTTGGAAGCCTTGCTAACAGCCTCCATCTCAAGATGCCCTCAGGAGGAGGGCTGGCTCCTCAGAGCAGCATGGCCGAGAGCCCCCTCCATCTGCCCGCCTTGAGCCCCAGGAGACAAGTGCTCACCAATGGGAAGCCACGATTCCAGGTCACCCAGGCTGGAGGCATGTCAGGGCCACACACTTTAAAGCCAAAGCAGCAGGAGTTTGGAAGTCCTTTTCCTCCAAATCCTGGGAAAGGTAGGATTGTCTTTCTGGGATCTTTTAAAAGTGAAAACGATTTTTTTCTCCTCTCCAGATTCTGCCAGCAAATCTTATGGGAAACTACAGGATTGCATGTCAGGGTCAAAGCTGATGGTCTCACGATGATCTGTAGCTTCCTTGGTGAGGGGGTGGATGTGTAGTAGGTGTGTGGGAGGGTGAGGAGGCCACAGTGGTGACCGTGACACCTCATGGAACTGTGAAGCAGGGTGGAAGGCGAGACAGAGAGCTCAGAAACAGGGAGTGTGGGGGTGTGGTGGTGGAGGCAGGGAAGAGCTAGTGTAGGAAGACCCTACCCTCAGGAGGCACTGAGGGACTGGATTCCACAGTGGAGAGGGGCGGCCAGAGCCGTCAGCATGCGGCTTGGCACTAGAAGAAAGGTTTGGAAAGAAAAGGCTAAAAAGGGGGAAAGCTTAACAGCCAATAAAGCAAGGACTTAGTGCGTAGAAATGATAAAAAATTATTCCAAGAGCAGAATCCTTAAGTTGCGTAATACAGCTGGTGGCGAGAGGGAAGGAAGCTAGAGGAGAACAATGGAAGGCTGTATTTTTGGGCTAGTGGAGAACTAGAACACTCGGTTAATCCGAAGTGCAGAGAGAGTGTGCTTTTAATTCAGTAGTTTTTGAATAATGTAAATTTTAAATCATGGAATAATTGTTGGAGAATAGGAAACTATTTGAATGACACACTCTCTCTAGAAACTGATGTTGACTTAATGGGTGATATTACACATGAAATGTGTATTTGGGCTAGAAAAAGGAAGAGTATGTATCTCATGTGAAATACAGCTTTGTTATGTAAAACAGCACAATTATATATGCTGTTAGGTATTTTTAGCATCTGGTTTTAAATGTTTATATTAAGTACGTACACTACTAAATAAAATTACTAGCAGTTTGAATAGCTATTCACCCCGTTAACTCATAACTCACCCACCCAGTTCAGGTGAATAATTATTTGTATCCTAAAAGTTGTTTTAGTGTCTTTGTATTCCTCTGCATGGTATAAATGGGTGGATTAAGAAAAAACCCTAAACTATAAAACCTTAAAGTATAAAAAGCTATATATGTAGCTTTCTTCTTTTCTTATTTATTTATTTATTTTGCTTTAGGTTTGGTTTTAGATTTTTTTATTTCCTAGACCTACTGATATTTAGTATAAGTACAGGAAAAGCTTTCCGTGGGGGTGCATCCAAGATAGCTCCATCATTGTCAGGTTGCTGCGTTCGTGGTAGGCAAACTACGATGTCAAGCTCACGCGTTTGGATTTTCAGGGGCCAAGGACCAGTAAAATCATGCAGCTCTTAGTTGTCTAAAGAACTGTATGTAGCTTGCTTTCATCACATATACTTGTGTTGAATCCTGGCTGGCATTATTAACGCTGATACTATAATAACTTCTCTTTATTATGTCATAACAGGGCGTGCATCAGCCGCTGTACTGAGTGCTTCCAATATAAAATCTCAGTTATCCCTCACAGCAGCCCCGAGTTGTGTGCTACTGTTGATTAACTAATAAAGGAGCTAGGGTCTAGAAAGAATAAATAACTTCAGCATTGCCATTGGTAAGGAGTTTGGGGATATTACTTTGATGGGGACCAGAAGTGGTTATAATTATATTCATAGTTAAAAAAAATAGGTTTCCAGTAATTCAGGGATCTTGGAACTCTTGGAAAAGTTAGTGCTGTCCCCTGGTTCTCCCCCTTTCAACTTTCTGGCTCCTTGCTCAGCTTCCAAGCTCACGGTGCCTGTTCTGGACCTGCAGGGTTGGGGTATGCATCAGCATGGATTAGGGGCTGAGGATAACCGTATTATTATCCCCTCTGGCCTTGTAGCTTGGATCCCACTCTGGATAGTGCCAGCAGTGGCTGCATGTGCCCCTTTCAGGTGTTCGTTGACAGTTCTTAAGCTAAGCCAATAACTGGTTGAGAATGGTGACCTAGGACTGTTTGAACTTCATCCAATCATTTACTCAACAGATAATTATTGAGCATGTATTATAGGTGAGCCACTGTTCTGGGGATACAGTAGCTAAGAAAACATAGATACTCCTGGCCCTCAAGGAGTTAGGAGAATTCAGACAAATAAATGGGCAGTTAAAGCACAGGTAAGGCTCTGATAGGGATACGCTGATGGCAGTAGGGCAACACTGGAGGGTTCCCAGCCCTCGCTGATGAATGGATCCAGGAGGAGAGTAGGCTATCTGGGCAGACAACCGAAGGATAAGGAGCTAGCCTTGCAGTCGTGCAGATTGTATGTCTTTGTGTGTGTGTTGTTGGGTGGGGTGCTGTCTGGAACTTACTCTGGAGAGACAGAAAATCGCCCTCAAAACCTGAAGGGGAGAGATCATGGTGTGTTTCATTAACTTCTGCCTGATTCCACACTGGGGGCGTAGAGACTGTGGTTAGAGACAAGATGGGGAGGAATAAGCAGAGGCCAGATGAAGGTTGTGGAGGAGGTGACAAGGAGTTTGGACTGATCTTGAGCACACCGTTGAGCCGTGCAAGGGTTTAACCTTGGGGTTCATGTGATGGGATGATGTGATAAACTTGAGGGTGACATCACTCTCAGGCTTTTGTCATGAATTACTGACAGTGCCCTGAGCCCGAGTGATAGGTGCCAAAGGACCTGTGACTGTGGTGTATTAGTGAGGGCTCTCTGGAGAAACAGAACCAACAGGAAGTGTATCTGTGCCTGAATGTGGACCTGTCCCTGTGTCCATACCTGTATCTGAATAGATTACAGAGGCTGACAGTTTTCAAGACATGGGAGACGAGTTAGCAAGCCGAAGACCCAGGCTTGCTGATGGTGTAGGTCTAGTCTGAGTCTGAAGGCCTGGAACGAGGAGAGGCAGTGGTGTGTAGTTCCCTCTGAAGGACAGCAGCTTTGAGACCTAGGACGAACCGACGTTTCAGGTTAGTCCAGAGGCAGGAAAAAAGCTGATGACCCAGTTTGCAAGCCGTCCTTTAGGGAAGAATTCTTTCTTACTTGGTGGAAGGTCCGCCTTTTATTCTCTTCATGCCTTCAACTGATGGGGTGAGGCCTATCCACATTAGGAAGAGTAATCTGTTTTACTCAGTCTACTGATTGAATGTAAATCTCATCTGAAAATACTCACAGAAACACCCGGAAAGGTATTGGGCCAAATATCTGGGCACGTCATGAGCCACTCAAGTTGATGTATAAAACCAACCATCATGGTGGGGTACCATTGCTTTGGGGCCAGTCACAGTTTACATGGTGATGAAGAAAATACATTTTCTAAGCTTTGAGGCTCATTATACCATCTCTTAGGAATCCAGCGGAACTGTGTACAGAAAATGAGTTATTTAAAGAATTGCCACACAGACAGATATCTGACCTGAAGACTGAAGACATCTCCAGTGGGAGCCTCATGGGAAATATAAATTCGATTGTAGTGTTTATGTTACTTAATTAAGGATTGAGTTCTACTCAACTGAAAACTCAAAAAACAGTGACTTTCTCATTGTGGAGCATGGTTCTCAAATAGTGTGTCGAGGACACTGGAGTACCACAGCAAACTCAGGAGGAACCATGGGATAATTTTAATTTTGAAGGAACAGAAGGATTTGTGGCATCCTTTGGGCATCAGGCAAACTCTTAGCTTGAGGAGGTTCACAGTTTCAACATTGGATTGCATTATATTGTTTTCGTGATGTCATATCTTTGCAAAGCTCCACTTTTAGTAGTTGTGGTGAAGAAGCTAATACTCTGTAGGCCAAAAGGTAGAAGCAACCCAAGTGTAGGCAGGTGAGTGGATAAAAAATATGCATGTCTTATACCTACAGTGGAATAGTATGCAGCTTTGAAAGGGAAGGAAATTCTGATACATGCTACAATATGGTTAAACCTCGAAGACATTTTGCTGAGCGAATTATGGCAGGCACAAAAGGACAGATGTTGTATGATTCCTCTTATACAAGGTTCCTAGAAGAGTGAAATCATAGAGACAAAAAAGTAGAATGGTGTTTGCTGTGGATTGGAGGGAGGGGAACACGGGAGTTAGAGTTGAGTGGGGACAGAGTTTCAGTTTGGGAAGCTGAAAGAGTTCTGGAGATGTATGGTGGTCGTGGTTGCCCAGCAGTGTGATTGTACTTAATATACACTTTAAAAATGGTTAAGATCAGGGGTGCCTGGCTGGCTCAGTTGGAGGAATGTGCTCCTCTTGATCTCGGTCAGGGTCTTGAGTTTGAGCACCACGTGGGGTGTAGAAATTACTTTGATAAATAAGATAAAAAAATTGGATACGATGGTAAATTTTATGTTATGTGTATTTTATCACAATAATAAAGAGAAGCAAGTTCTAAGTGAAAATCAGTGTGGAATGGGAGCTGAGGTGGTGGTATCCAGTCTGATTCCAAGAGCTGAAGTACTAGAGCTCACAGTTGGAATGTGCATCCCATCAACAGGACTGGTTATTTGAGAATGAAATGAAAATACTTTTATTCTTAATTTATGTATATTAATTTTTTCAAACAGCTAATAGGTTGTTCGTACATAAATACTATTAAGTTGTTGGCACATAAGTACTTAATAAAGGGTAGTGTTAGTTCCTTTTGGCCTAGGGGCACCATGAAAAAATTACTGAGACACTAAGAATGCCATGAACTGAGAACGTTTGGGAACGTGTGTCACAGGAGTTAATTTTTCTCACACAAAGAGCAGGGTCGGTGATGCCGCTAATGGTTAGAAGCTTAGGGAAGTCAGGTCCATGGTCATGGAGCTTCCCTTTGCCTTTCCCCCGCTCCTTCTCCTGCTGTGGAGTCTGTCTTCTGAGAAGAGTGAAGGAGGAAGGACAAAAGGCAGAAGGATGAAAGGGACAACTCCCTCCAAACTGACCCCCTTCAACTGGCTTTGCCAGGAGCCCCGCCCAGCTCTCCCTACTTAGTCAGTTGTACATAACTTACTTGTGAATAAAACTCATTCTTTGTTCCTGAATTTATCTTTATAAAAAAAAGCTAGATTTTACCTTATTTTGTATTATGTTCTATTATACTTTAGTTTACTTTTTAGTATTTGCTACCTTCTTCCCTCTCAAGGAAGTCAAACCATGTGTAAGTTGCAGAGATTCTGACCCTTCACCCCCAAATTGCTAAGCAGGTGTCTTTCATGTTTTGCAACTAGGATTCATGAATCAAAACCAAGGAATTTGACTTCGATACAAGAGTATTGCTTATATAGAGTTATATCTTACAATACATGTTTAAATTCATATTCAAATTTTATGATATCATTTTATATTTTATTTTACTTATCAAACTGTTTCCCCCCCACTGTTATAGCCCACATGTCCCCTGTAGCTATTCTTTTTTTTTGATTCAGGATCCAGTCAAGAATCCTACATGACGAGGCACCTGGGTGACTCAGTCGGTGAAGTGTCCAATTCTTGATCTCAGCTCAGGTCTCGATCTCACGGTTGTGAGTTTGACCGCCATGTTGGGCTCCACACTGCGCATGGAGCCTACTTAAAAAAAGAACCCTGCCTTACATTTGGTTGCCATGTTTCTTTAGTCTCCTTTTTTCTAGAATGGCCCTCTACCCCTGTCTTTCTTTGTGTTTCGTGACAAAATATGTTGATATTTTAGAGTTCAGGTCAGTTGTCTCGTCTCATAACTGAGTTCATCTAATCATTTCCTTATGATTTGGTTTGGGTGAAACATTTTTGGCAGGAGTACCACGTAGGTTATTTGTGGATTATGTATACTGGGAGCACTGAATGCTCATGTGTCCCGGTGTTGGTCACGCTGCTTTTGATCACCTGGTGAAGGTGGTGTCCCCCTGATCTCTGCGCTGTGGACACCTTCCATTTCACAGTCCATACGTAATCTTATGCAGATATATTGCTCTCCATCATTGATGCCTGTGTGAATCAGTGACTACATTATTAACTGCATAACAGTGGTTTTCTGATCCTAGTATTCCTTCTGTGTTTTTTAGTTGGTATTCTTCTGGAAAGAGGAATTTCTGTTTCTCTTTTTTTTGGAGAATCACTACAGACCTCATGTATTCTTTTTAAAAAGTTCCTGTGCCATAATTCACTACCATCACTGTTCTTTCTGATGCTGACGTTGTTTCAGATTTGGCAGGTGGGAGCCTCTTCAGGCCGGTCCTGATGGCCTTTTGCTGTGTTCCCATGAAACACTTCCTTGCTTTCACACAGAGCAAGATAGTCCAGGCCCACTAGTACTTCCCTGTCCCAGACCTGGAATCAGCCATTTAAAAAAAAAAAAATATTTCCTACTTTGGTAGGAAATATTTGGAAAACTGGATGAAAACATGTTTTCATTGACTCTGGGGTGTCTTTGCCTCTAGGCCCTATGTGTGGACACTTAGGAAATCTATCCGAACATGATGTGCTCCCATTAAAACCACCTTACAGAGTTCTTCCTCACACTTCCTCATTGCACATGTGTTAGTGGGATCCCTGGTTCTCAGCGACATCATTGTATTTGTTTATTGGCTCTGTCCTACAATAAGCAGTTACTTTTAGCTTCACATTTCTCAGATAGCAGAAATTAGTTTTAGAAATGGTGTTTTTTACTACATGTAAATTTTTCATGTACCGAGATGAGAATGTTTGTGTTTATCTGAGCCACCGAGTGAGTGTGACCATGTTCCACCGTGGGCAGCTTCCAGGCCCTGTGAGGACTGGTGAGTACAGAGTCTCAGTTACATTGTACCAAGAATGGCATTTCTCTCTACTTCCTGTTCAGCAGTTATGAATTGTAATTAGACTGGGAGAAATGCATTTTTCAAAGCATCTGGGAAATCAGTTTTATGATCCCAACTTTAAGCACATTTGACACAGCTATTTAAATATTTAAGACAATTCCACATTTGCGGTACCCGTAGGACTATCTAATTGGGAAGATTTTCATTGTAAAGGTTTTTTATTTTACTTTAGGGCCTCTGACATTTTTTGTTGGGTTGTGCTGTCCTTGGAGACAAAGGGAGTTAGTTATTCATTAGCGCTTGTGGGTTATTCATTATTGTTGGTCAGAAAAAGCAGAATAATATCAACAAAGGACACTAATTGGGATTAAAAAACTCTTTTGTATAACTTAAGGCTGGTGTCTCTTGTAAAGACTTGGTTTTTAAAAAAAATAATGTATCGTGTGAACCTGGGAGGTCTAGAAACTAAGTGTACTTTAAATAATACATCAGATTTTATTTTGATTTTTTTACTGTTTGTGGTTTGCTAATTCAGTGGGTTATAACCTGGAGCTCAGGTTAGAGCTTGATTCCCTAGTGGGTCAGCTAGCTTCAAATTTTTCCCCCCACTGCCGTATTATAAATTTTAAAACACTGTCACTGATTTAGAGTGTTACTTTCCTATAATCATTCCTTTACTTACGTTTATTTCTGGAAAGACAATGAAAAAGAAATTGGCTAACACCAGTGAGTGAACTGTGTTGAATGTTGTCATGTTAGCACTGGGGTAGGAATAGCCGGTTAGAGATGCACAGTCTCAGGGCCATCCCAGACCCGCCTATTCAGCTATTCAAAATGTGAGAACTGGGATCTCACATTTTTGAAGCAATGCAGTTGATGTATTAGCTAATGAAAGTTGGGGCAAAATACTTGGTGACTTTTTTTTCCCCTTCACTTCTGCTTTTTAATCATTTATATTTCCTTGCACTTCCAATGTGGCTTAGTGTAGAATTAGAGCAAATAAAGTTAATATTCCATAAGAGGTTCCAAAAATAACCAAACCAGTCAGAGACCAAAGGCATTATTCCAGTTGAGGTAGCCAGAGTTTTCATTTCATCTCGCCAACAAGGCAGGTGAAACACAGTGTTTACTTTTGTTTAGTCTTTGGGCTCCATAGGCTACCCTTCGTGCGATTTATGGATGCAGCATGTAAATCAAAGTGATGATGGGTTTCCAAGTATCACTGAATGACAGGCATGATGTGTTCCAGTTACAGAAGTGATTTGTCAGGCTCTCAGCATTCCACCTCTAAAAGAACATATTCCTTTAGCACTTCCCGCCCCCTAGACACACCTCACATGCTGTAGGACACCAAGCTGGAAGGTACCATCCGCTCGTCACCCATAGCATTTTCTTAGACTGTTAAAGAACAGCAGCTTTGGACTTGGACAGAGCTTTGTGGTTCACGAACTTGCATATCGATTGTCTCCTATGATTGGATCAAAGGTTCCATCCCAGGAGGCTAGGCAAGTGTGATCGGCTCCATTTTAGGGACTGAGAGACTGAGGCTCAGTTTGCTGGAGCTTTCATTCTGTGTGTGCTGCGTGGGTTGACTCAGAGTGGGACTCCAGTCTGAGCGCTCCTGCTGTGGGAGTTCTGAGAAGCCTTGTCCCCTTTCTCCCTTAGAGGTCACAGCTGCTGCCCTCCGGGAATGAGGATGCTTACCGTTCAGCTGCTGTCTCCATCCATGAGCCGAGGAAATGGGCCATTGCTCCTGTTTTGGAAAATTGGACTTGACAATTTCCAATAACAGGCCCTTCTGAGCAGGGAGGGCAGTGTCTGCCTGGGCAGGAATCAGGCCGTCTGTGTGTGAGGGCCCCTCCCCGCCCCCCCGAGTGACATGAGTGTGTGCAGAAGTAGCTTTGCACACCTCTGTTCATGACGTCTTTAGACCCGGGCAGGAGGGTATCATGAATACGAATAGATTTGCTACTTCTGACCCATCAAATTTTAAGGATACAATGGATGGTGACTTGTATTTAATACCTATTTTAATGGCTGCCTTATTTGAATAATGAAAGGAACAGAAGGCCTGTAATTGGCTCTGACATAATAAACAAGTTAAAAAATGAGACTTGTGTAGGAGCTTGTTAGTCAGGGATAGGCTGAGGCCAGCAGCTGTGGCGTCCGTGAGGAGCCGGTTAGAGATGCACAGTCTCAGGGCCATCCCAGACCCGCCTATTCGGCTTGTGTCTTTTAACAAGACCGGCAGCACAAGGGCAGCTTCGTGGCTGTGTGAGCAGTGACTGGGCAGGGTCCCGTGCTCAGAAGGAGTGCCCTGCGCTTGGGGTGTAATGCTCTGGGATTGCTGTCTTGACATTCTCGCCGATTTTGTCTTTGAGTCTGTGCGTTGTAAGGGAGATCTGACGGGCCACTGGAGCGTGTGCGGGGTGCTTGGAGTCTCCGTTCACGTGTTGTGCCCCCTCCTGCTAGGAGAGCTCCTGGCTCCTCTGTCCCTGCCCAGTGTCTCCCACTGCCCTCTGCGTCCTCCAGCGGGGGCCTGGGCATGAGCGTCGGGAGGTGCGGGTGCGGTGCGTGTGCTCTGTGCGCCCAGTCCCACGTGAGGCGCAGGGCACCCTTGAGGGTCTGCGTTTAGCCTGTAAGGATCCCCATGTGAAAGGAGCCCAGGGGTAAATAGCAAATTACCGAAAACACCCTGACCAGAGAAGAATGGAAAATGATTTCTCCTGCTTTTTGAACAAGGGACCCAACATTGTCAGTTTCAGAGGTCCCTGAAAATTATGTAGCTGACCTTGTAAGTACCCACTGAAATTTTGAGAAGCACTGGTATGGGAGGAAGAGGGTGGTCACTGGATTCAGAAGACCCATACCCCAGTTCAAGCATTGCTGGTGTGTGACCTGCCCTGCCTTGGCTTCTTCACGTGTAAAATGTCGGGGGAGGAGGCGGGTAATGTTTCATCCCTCTTTCCAAACGGGCAGGGTCTAGGTGAAGGGCAGACCTGGCCACACAGCCTTGGGTAGGAATGTGTCCAGGGCATCTCTCATCTTTGGCTTTGGTTTCATGATGCTAATGAACAAAGCTGGGCGTTCTGGGCAGGGGCCAAGCCACTGAAGCAGGCAAGTTCTGGGGATCCTGGGTCCAGACAAGGTGAGCTTCAGAGAACTGGGGAGCTAATGCATTGGTTTTCCAGGCGGCCACCCGGTCGTGTGGCAGCAGCAGAAGCACAGGACACGGTGGAGCAGAAAACAGAGTTTGCTTTGGAGAGTTAAACTGATGGCAGATGGGGGAGTGCATTTTATCATGTCCTGTTGCTCCCTGAGTGTGAGTCCGCGTGGGCGGTGTGGGTCTCCGTAAACTCAGCAGTGCTGCCGGGCGGGACGGCCCGTCCTGCGCCTCTGCTCGCCCGCGCCACATGTCCTGTGAAATACCGGCTTACAGCTTGGTTGTGTTTCCCAAGGCCGGGCGGTATGAAAAGCTACCATGTAGACACGGAGCCCTGAGGGCTCTCTGGTTTCAGTTTGCTTCAGAGGCGAGACAGAAAACATTTAAATCCTAACAAACCACAGTAAACGGACATTGATGTGAAACAACACATTTTAAAAGTGTATCCTTCACCTAGAGATTTTACCGTAGGGTGATCCTAGAATTTATTATCCAGACGAGGACACTTTGAAGAGTGACATGGGGCCCTGCTAATAATTATGCCGAGGACTATCCTGGATGAACTGGAGTGCAGGGCCCCCCTATGTTAATGGCGAAGTTTAATTGCATTTAGATTCAGAATCTTACCCAACTTCTTTAAGGTGATGTAGTCCAACCTACTTGACAAGATTAGACCTGGAGAAGTTAATAGCAAAATCAATCACTGACTGATTATTAATAAATTATTAAGTAGAATACATTCATTCCTGATTATTCTAGAGTTGGAAATAAAGAAGCTAACAATTATTTAGCACTTTCTATTTATTACTGTTCTTAGCTTTACATAACTTATTTTAATCCTTCCAAACCTTAGGAAGTATCCCCTTGAAAACCTGAGAAAAGAAAGGCTTAGAAAAAATAAGAAACGTGACCAAGAACACGTGGGGATTTTAACCCATGTATCACTGACTTCAGAGGCCTGTATACTTCTGAGGATGCCATTTCATGTTTTGGTACAAGTTTGCTGCAAAATCTAGGTTCTTGGCAATTGAGAATGATCTTTTCTGGAAAAGTTCCCTTTTACTTGTGGGAGGGCCCCCCGTTTTGTTTCATTCAGGCCTTCAACCGATTGGATGAGGTCCATCCATTCTGGGGAGGGTACTCTGCTTAACAGAGTCTACCCATCCAAATTCTACCATAACTTGTACTGTGTGTGGTGGTGTAGTGTCTGGTATAGATTTATTCTGAAAAGTACAGTGAGCTGACACAGAAAAACCACTGACACATTGTTGCAGATGTTTGTGTTAGTTTGTGTTAAAAGTGCTTCACATGCTTCAGACAGTGGCTTTGGTGGCAGTCAGGTAGGGAATGTGATGTAAAAAAGATATAGTAATGGCTAACTTTTGAGCCCTTCCTCTGGGCCAGCTGCTGCATCAAACAGAGCTAGTGGGCCACGCCACCGGAGTGCTATCCAGACGGCCTTCCACGATGGCCCTGGAGCTCAGAATTCCCTCAGTTCTCATAACAACCCCACATGTCTTCCGATCATGAAACCAGGGCTTGGAGAAGTGAAGTCCCTTAGCAGCAGCCGCATGGCTAGCGTGTCACAGAGCGGGGTGTTGAGTGCAGGCCGTTCTGCTGCGTTCTGTTGGGATGAGGCAGGGAGCCTGACTGGAGATGGGGACTTTCTCCTGCAAGAGCACTGGTTTACCAGGTATGTTGTTCAAGACTTTGGGTTGTGGGTAGCTGTGACCCACTGTGCTAGTTTATGTGAAAGGGGATTTGTTACAAAGAATCAGGAGTGTTTCATGGTTACCCAAGGACAGGGTGGACAATCAGATCTTTTGAAGGACTATAAGAACAGGATACTTCCCCATACATTTTCTCTATAGGCAACATGATCTTTTATTTCTGCTTTTCTGTATACATCACTTCATTTTTCTCCCTACAGATTGCTTTTCTCTATTTCTTACTATATGTAATAGGGTTCTATGGAGAACCATAACCAATAGGATACTTATGTGTGTGTGTGTGTGTGTGTGTGTGTGTGTGTGTGTGTGTGTGATACTTATATAAAGGGATTTATTATAAGGAATTGGCTCATTTGATTATGGAGGCTGAGAAATCCCACAATCTGCAGCTGGCAAGCTGGAGACCCAGGAGGGCCCATGGTTTAGTTCCATTCGAGTGCAAAGGCCTGAGCACCAGGAGAGCTGATGGTCTAAGTGCCAGGCTCGAGAAGCTGGCAGGCTTGAGACCCAAAAAGAGCCGATATTTCCATTAGATTCTGAAGACCAGAAAAGATCGATGTCCCACCTCAAAGCAGTCAGGCAGGAGGAGCTCCCTTTTCCTTGTGGGAGGGCCCCCCGTTTTGTTCCATTAAGGCCTTCAACTGATTGGATGAAGTCCATCCATTCTGGGGAGGGTACTCTGCTTAACGGAGTCTCCCCATCCAAATGTTAATCTCGTCAGAAACACCCGCAGGGACTCAGCCTAATGTTTGACCGAGTATCTGGACACCCTGTGGCTCAATCAGGTTGGTACACGAAATGAACCATCACGGTATCCATGGCTTCAGCGTGGCTTTCCTCACCAGGCCTGAGCATATTGTGTACTCAGACTTTCTGTGCGACAAGTCAGCTGGCTAGTGTCCCTCTATCCCATCTTCAGGTTCCTTGGAAAAAGTCTGGTGGGTCCAGTGGATGTCAGACCCGGTTCGTCCAGCTGGCGGGGGTGGAGCCTCACAGAATAAACATGAGTCCCACCTGCTCGGAAAAGGGCAGTGTGGATTGAGTGACACCTGGGACTTAGTCCCCTGTATAAAGGTAGTTGTGGGGCTATGTCTTAAGCAATAGTGACATTGCCAAAGTTAGCCCACAAACCATGTACTTTAGCCAGTATGACTCCAAAGTATGGGAGAAAATTTTAGAAGTATGGCCATTAGCAGAAGTTAATTCTAGGTAGCTAATTTTTAAAATTTCTTCTTCTCCTTACAAGATGAACCACTGAACTGTATAGATTGTGGTCCTTGGCATCAGTTTTCGGTGGTGGCCACCACATTTTCTAAGGAGATTCATTTTTCCAAGGTAGTGCAGATTTTCATTTTGGGATGTGGGAATTAAGAAAGAGCACTTAATGGAGAATCCATTAAGCCTTTAGGTTTATTTTGTGTTTAGAGTTTAGTGGGAGATTGCCAGGGTTCAGGTACACAGAACCATGATGTCTGTTTGAAACCACATTGAACAACATAGCAATTAGAAGAGGTTTGGCTGTCAAATCAGAAAATTTTCAGCAGTTTTTTTCTTGTTGGGTTATGTAATCAAAGAACATTGTTATTTGTTTTTGTTTGTTTTATTTTTTTAGAGAAAGACAGTACGAAAGTGGGGGTAGGGGGCAAAGGGAGAGGGACGGGGGGAATTCCAAGCAGGCCACGTGCTCAGCATAGAGCCCGACGTGGGGCTTGATCTTATGACCCTGAGATCATGATGTGAGCTGAAATCAAAAGTAAGATGAAATCAAAACTCAACCGACTGAGCCACCCAGCACTCCAAAGAGCACCATGATTTGAATATTCCTGGCTTTTATGCCAGATTTTAATAGGAATCTGTCAGACACAAAACATAAAAATTAATCAGTGGGTTAAATTTTTAAAAGTTGGGGTACATGGGTTGGGTGTTGAAAACTTTTTTTTTTTAAACATATTTGGCTCAGCTAATTTTCCCACTTGCCTAGAAGAAAATTCTGTACAATTAACCTATTTTATTTTGTAACAGGCAGATTTTAAGATGCCTCCCTGTCCACCACCGTTCTTGTCTCCTGGGATTCATACTTTCTGTAACAGCCACTCCTTGGTTGTAGACTGAATATAGAGACTTGCTCATAAGTATGACAAAGATGATGAAATGTCACTTCCGTTATTAGATTACAAAAGATAGGACCCTGTCCAGCTGTGAGAGTCTGCTGTATCCTTGGTTTGTGTGCTTCGATAAAGCATCCTGTCATGTTGGGAAGGCCCATGTGGCAGGTGACTGAGGAGGCAGCTGACCAACACACGGTGAGGACCCAAAGCTTCAGTCCAATGACCTTCCAGAAACTGAATTCTGCCAACAACCACCAGAGTGTTAACGTAGATCATCCCCAGCTGAGCCTTGAGATGAGGCTCTAGCTGTAGCTGACATCCTGATGGCAGCCCTGCGAGGGACTCTGATCAGAGGACCCACTCAGCCATGCCCAGACTCCTGACCCACAGAAACTGAGGTAATACAGTTGGCCCTAGAACAACACGGGTTTGAGCTATGCAGGTCCACTTAAACAAAGATTTTTTACAGTATTTTCTCTTCCTTATGAGTTTCTTAATGGCATATTCTCTTCTTTAGTGTATTGTAAGGACACAGTATATAGTATATATAACATAGAAATATATGTTCATCAACTCTGTTATTGGTAAGGCTTTTTCTGGTCCACAGTAGGCTGACTAGTGGTTAAGTTTTTGGGGAGTCAGTAGTTAAATATGCAGATTTTTGACTATGCAAGGAGTCAGGACCCCCTAACCTCTGCATTGTTCAGGAGTCAACTGTATGTGTGTTGTTTTAAGCCACTAATTTGGTGGTAATTTGTTACGCAGCAGTAGGTACCTAATATAGTTATCGTCTAGGCTTTTCTCTCTTTCTAGGTATACTAGGAAATGAGGCAACATCTAGGAACAGGAGGGCAGGAATTAATCTTTCATAGTTAAAGGCTGTGATATGCCAGACATGGTGATAGAATTTAAGATTCAGGAAGGCCAACCTGTAAAGCCCTTTTTATTACTTCCATTTTGTAAATGTGAGCATCAACACTCAGAGAAGTGGAGCTATTTGTCCAAAGTTGACATGATTAGTAAGAGAGGCAGAACCAGGGTTTGAATGCTGGTCTGCTTTCCTCTGAAGCTCCTGTCCCTTCAGTGCATCTGGCGAACTCCTGTAAGCCATGACAAACACTGATGTGGCATTGTTGCCTAGAAGAAAGTTTTACATAAAGCCCATTCATCTTCAGGCATTCATCAGACACTTGCTGTGGGCTTCTTGCCAGGCCTCACTCTCTCTTCCTTCTCAGTGGTGTGTTTCTTTTTGGTGTTCTCATCCTTCTCTCCATCTCAACCTGTGTTGTTTCACTGCCCTGTTTGTTTGTTTGTTTTTAAGATTTATTTATTTATTTTAGAGAGTCAGAGAGGGAGTGTGCCAGCACGAGTAGGGAGAGGAGCAGCGGGAGAGAATCTCAGGCAGACTCCCCACTGAGCGCGGAGCCTGACACAGGGCTCGATCTCACGACCCTGAGATCATGACCTGAGCCAAAATCATGAGTTGGACGCTTAACTGACTGGGCCACCCAGGCGCCCCAACAGTCCTTCTTTTTATTACCCTCTTTATTATTCTCAAACAAAATTCATAGATAGTATTATCTACCTATGCATGTAATTTTAAAAAGTCAATATAATTTCATAACTGAAATACAAGGAAAAAAAGGGAACATGATTTATAACAAGTATGGATTTAAATAGGAAAATGTTTCAGCATAACTCTGCCAGAAGACATAAGGAAGTAGTCAGGTAAGCTTGCACCTAAATGTGGATTTAGCTCAAATTCTGATGATTCAGAATTATATTTGTGGTGTGCTAGCTTAGATGTCTAGCTGCTTTGCTTTCCATGATGTGATTTTATGAAATGGTGGACAATAATTTATGATATGTCTATCAAAACAATGATCAGTCTCCCTTTGATTTGTACTGTTAACTTCATTGTAGATAACTTAGCATAAATAGAAATCATGAAAATGGACTTTCATTGTAAACACCAATAATTATAAACAGGTTTTTATTGACATGACTGTCCAGTGAGATACTTGAAAATCATGTGGGACGAGGGTCATTCTTTGTGTGCAGGATGATACAGGATCCCTGCCTTTACCACTAAATACCTAAAATGGTGACAACCCAGAGTGCCCTGGAATTTGCAGTTGTCTCCCCAGGACAAGGTCCTCTGAACTCACCGATCTAAATCTAGATCTGCTTTCAGTAAAACAGCTGGTCAACTGACTAAAGTATGACAATTTCCAGAGGTATTTGTCTTTTAACCGCCCTGAAACCTTAAGACAAAGAACGACACTGTTCATGGTCGAATTAGTAGGGGGTAGGAAGGTGGCAAGGTGAGGGGCGAAGAGGATCCTTTTGTAACCCTTAAACTACATGGCCTAATGTCCTCTATTTCTGATTTCTGTCCTCTATTTCTATTTCTGATTCTAGCCTTTCTTCCTATATCCTTTTTCTTTAGGCTCCATATGCACTTTACATGACAAATTAGATGTCTTTCTAAGTCAGATTCTTTTTTTTTTTAAAGCTGATTGTATTTTAAGAGCTTCTCTGTGTCAGTCACGTGATATTTTCTGAGCGTTGACTTTAACCAAGATGTTGTTGTGCTTAGCTGCGGGGATCAAAGGTAACTGAGATGTAGCCTGAAATCTCAGTAGATTTGTGATTGTGACCCAATGCAGCACACGTTTACAGGGCAAGGCACCACGCCAGGCATGCAGTACACACACACACACACACACACACACACACACACACACACACACACACACACACACACGTAAGTATATGCTTTCAGGGAGCTCATGATCAAATGAAGAGAGAAAAGAAGAAACCTGAAAAAGCAATATGTTGTAGGGGTGCCTGGGTGGCTCAGTCTGTTAAGTATCTGCCTTCAGCTCAGGTCATGATCTCAGGGTCTTGGGATGGAGCCCTGTGTTGGGCTCCCTGTTCAGCAGGGAGCCTGCTTCTCCCTCTCCCTCCCCCACCCCTCCTCTTGTGCTCTCTCTGTCTCTCTCTCAAATAAATAAATAACATCTTAAAAAAACCCAATAAGATGTATAAATAGTGGTTTGTTAAAAACAATAAATGAATTTCACAGACTTTGTGTACTCATATATAATTTGTAACTAGTAATATAATTCACTAAGCCTATACAAGGATACATATTATATATGCTATTTGATGTTCTATGCATATTATATATATTACATACAGTTATATATTATTATCTATAATATACTGTGGTTTATATGTAAAAGCTTTTATTAAATTGATAAAAGTACCCAGAGGCAAGTTTTCCTGCACTCTTACACATTAGAAATATACCTTCATATATACTCTACTGTCTTTTAGAGTTGGAAGCTCATTTTACATACCCACAGGAACGAGAAAATTGGAAAAGCAGTAGGTATTCTAAGAAAGTTCATATCAAGACTGGGGTGCAGGTCTTGTCACACAGTGGGTGTGGATGATAGAATATGTCTGGGCAGTGTGTACTATGTCTTTTTAAAAATTATTTACTTATTTATTTAAACTCTAGTTAGTTGACATACAGTTCAATATTGGCTTCATTGCCAACAAACTAATTGGGGACAATTCCATAATCTCAAGTGGGTAAGTTGAAATGAGACATTAAGCAGAGACCACTGCAAGGGCACAAGGGCACTTTAACGTACTCCAGGTGAAGGACTGGAGTTGCCTTCTCTGTTGATTTTCATGATAAGAGGTGATTTTGTGTCGTGTGAGAAAGCTGGGACTGACTGCCCACCCGGGGGCGGGGGGGCGCCAGCCAGGTCCCGTCAGGAAAAGTGAAGCCACGTTCGTTACTGCAACAGAGAGGTTCCGGTATCAGAAAGTGGTTGAGCAGGTACTGAAAGACTAAAAAGGCAAGCGGAGCTTTGACGTCATAAAGATAGTAATTGCCAGAAGCAGCTACAGCCCCGGGGCTGGAGGATCAAAAGGAAGAAGTTACCAGAATCCAGAAGTTGGGCCCCGTAGCTGTGAGGAGGTGCTGCCCGGCCGGCGCTGGTACCGCGGAGAGCTGGGACCAACTGCCCTCCCGGTGGCTCTTCCAGAATCAGACCAACAAGTATGGGCTCTTACTCTCTGGGAGGCGTCACCGAGGACCCTGGAGTACAGTATATGGATGCCAAATCAATACCAATTCTCAAAAAAGAAGTCATGGATTAGATCTAAATACCAGTAGGATCATCCCCCCTTTTATTCTCGTTCTTAAATTGCCTAGAATAATCGCACTCGTTAGAGCTAGGCAGTACACGAAACCATCCTATTGAATTCCTTGCAAAATGCTTGTATCAAATGAAGCTTGTATATTTGAAAAGTATTTAGAACAAGCCCAGAGAAATAGAGCAAAGTGAGACCATAACCTCCTTCTCATGTTTCTTTAAAGTCCTACTCAAATTTGAAAGAATAATGATAGCTAGTACTCACATGGCACTTATGATGTGGTAGGTAATGATTGTAGGTGCTTGAGTTCCCATTTTAAAATATATTAATAAGACATATTAATACTCATTTGAGTTGCCCCCAAAACCCAAGGAGGTCTCAGATACCATCATGCTAGTTGTTACTATTATTATTCTTCCCGTTTTATGGATGAGGAAACTGAGGTATGGTTGAATAACTTCCCCAAGGTCACGTAGCTAATAAGTGGCAGAGCCAGGCTGTAAGCCAGCCAGTTCGGCTCCAGAGTATGTGCTCTTAACCACTAAGGCATACTGGCTGTATGTCTGTTCTTAAACCTGTGTCCTTATTTATTTATGGATGGATGGATGGATGCACGGATAACAAATCCATTTGATTTTTGTAGTGTAGGAGATTGGGTATTGGGAGATGGTTTCTTAGAGATTTAAGAGAGGTCACCTTAGCAGTCTGGACTCTTAGTGAAATGAAGAGGTTGAATGAAATATTTTGGAGACTCCTTTCTAACTATCATTGTTTTCTGGTTTGTAAGGAGCCTGGTCGCTTTCCAGGAACTGGGAGCCACAGCTGACACCTGACCTTCAGGGTGAGTTAGCCATCAGTTTCCTACCAAGTGTCTGGCACAGGCTTGGAAGTGGTAGTTCTGTTGATGCTATTGATAGCTAACTAGCCAGGGAGTGTCAAGACAAGGAGATTAAGGACTCATTTTCTTCAGACATTTGAGCACTGTGGTGTTGGCTATTGTTTGAATTCCGCCCCGCCCCTTTTTTCCTTAATTTTCATTTTTCTGCATCCAGAAATCAATCTTGCCAGGAATTTGTGGAGCACTACCTAGAAGTTATTTCATCTCTGGGATTTAGCCAAGAGAGGAGGCCCCTTCTTCTAGCTTTCCTCGCTCCTAGGGGCTGTTTTCGCAGTTTATAGATGGCCCATCTGTAGGCTTACCTTTGATCTGAGGACTGGAGACCTAGAGTCCAGAGACCAGAAAATGTGCAGGAGTCAGAAAAGTCTAGCAAAAATACTCCCAGCTTAGAAGAGGGGTGACGAGTTGTGGTGGCTTAAAAAACTTTCTCCTGAGTTAAGGAGGGAACATGGGTGTGTGGGGGGGTGGGTGTCACATGGGGGGCAGCTTTTCTCTTATTCTCTAAGAGATACTCCCTTTCTGTTCCTCCTCTCCCACCCATATTTTCCAAGTCTTGATTTTTACCAAAGGATTGAGTCCTCGAAGGCATTACATAAACGGGTCGTCTTGCAGCATGAAGCACTTACTAGCAGTTTTAGAAAATTTATGGGTTTAGAGGCAAAAGTGATTTTAAATTAGGTGCTGGGTATTGCCAAATGTCACAATCGATGTTATATTTGGTAAATCTGGGACAGAAGAGTAATTTTGGCTCATGTTCAGTAGTAAAGTTGAATACAGATACTTCACTTGTTTTCAGAATAATTCTTTATAGTCTTTGAAATGAGTCTGGATATTTTTTAGCATTTGTAGTATTTGTAGTGACATAACTATGCATCATTATCATACTCTGTGATGTTTATCCCATATGCAATCAAGAACCACAGGGTTGAATAAGGAGGGTATGTGTGTATGTGTGTGTGTGCGTCCGCACACGTGTGTGTCTATGTGTATAAAACATGGGCCTGCAGGTGTGTGTGCTAGCTAGCATGAGCGTGAGAACCAGTGGTATCTTGATAGGGTACACAGATGGGCTGTTCCTAATTTTATGACAGTAGAAGAAAGATGCAAAGTCACCTTAATGTATCTTTGAGCTCGTGGTGCCTGTTCTTAGGTCTCATTCTCTTCCAGAATTGAGCTGGAGGGCGTCCCAGAATGGAGCTGAGAGTTGTATTGAGCTGTAAGAGAGGTACCTCTGAGGCACTCTAGTTTGCACAGTCAGTTATGGAGAGTTTAAGGCAAGGAGTTGGTCTGGATCTTTCTGCACAAGTCAGGCAGCTAATTCTCCTAACCAAACTTGTGAGCTTGTCACCTCTGGCGGTTCTTGTTCAATGTGTGATCTTTAGACGGGGAAAATTCTTAGTGCGGGTAGTACGGGTAATGAAGTAGCAGGACGAATGTCTCCTCTGATGCCTCACCACCTAAGGCAGAGGCTTTAACCCACTGAGCCACCCAGGCGCCCCAATGCCTCACCACCTAACCCGACCTGCTGTCTGGATGCACGCATTCAGCCTTGGTCCTTGGCCAGTTGTCATCACTGAATCGTACTTGGGTCAAAGAGTTCTTATGATTTGATCTAGAAATTAAATTTCAAGCAGCACAAGTGACAACATCTTTTTCTTTGATAGGAGGTATAATGGAGGCATTGGAGGTCGTTGTGGCGCAGCTCGTCTCTTCCCAGAGGGTGACACACAGGGGCTGTGCATAGCACGGCGTCGGGGGTGAGCGTGGGCAGCCCAGTAGCGTGGTGGGTCTGAGATGAAGGCAAACCCTCCCCCTGATCACCCCTGGGATCTTGAGCAAGTGACTTACCCTCTCTGAGGGTTGACGTTTTTACCCACCTGACAGAAATATAAAATAAACGGGATAATGTACATCCAGCATTAGGAGAATAATGTTTCGTACACACAAAATGCTCACATATTAAGTAACATATTGGGAGGTGAAGCAAAGTAAACGACAGACCTTAAACTGGACACCCAGGTCTTTCCCTTGTCATCCTTCACCGTATGTAAACTCTGCGAAGGCAGGAGATTGTTCGTGCACTAAGTATTGCAGAGCGCACCGAGTGCCCGCGTGAACGAGAGAGAGCAACCACACCAGCTGATGCTCCAGTGGGAGGAGCGGTATTTTCACTTCCACTAAGTGTTGTCGAGAGAAATGAAGCAGATAGTGGGGTTCAGAAGGAAGAGAAGGATATTTTAGAAAGGGTGTCCAGAGATGGCTTCTCTGATTCAAGTGAGGAGGGAGTCATCTGAAGATCTAAGGAAAAGTGCTCCGGGAGGAGGTAAAAGCAGTGTTAGTCCTGATGTGATTCCCGTGCAGTCAGGTCATTCCAGCCTGAAGTAGGGAGTCCAGAGATTTCAAGTGTGATAGGACTTCTTGAAGGGTTTTAGGTAAAGGCCTGATATTATCTAGCTTACATTTTAAAAAGGAAGTTCTGGTTTCTGTGTTGAGAAAAGACTGAGTGGGAGGCCCAGAGTGGAAACAGGAAAACCATTAGTGTGTTACAGCAAGCGAGATAGATGGTCTGGAGTGTTTAGATTCAGGATCAGTTTTGAAGGTTAGAGCCAACAGGACTTGCTAAAGGATTAGGTGCGGTGATAAGGAACAGAAGAATCAAGAGGTCTAGGAGGTCTAGTTTGGCCTGAGCATGGACTGAATGGCAGTACCATTTCCTGAGGTGGAGAAATCAGGGTTTAGGGGTAGGAGATCAGGATTTTGTTTTGAACTTACGGCATCTGGGATAGCTATTTGTCCTCAGAGTGAGGGTGTCAAGTCCCTGATTGGATATACAGGTCCGGAGCTCTGGGGTAAAGTGGGGGCTGGAGTTAGAAATGTGGGAGTTCACAGTACAGAGATGCCGTCCGATGTCAGGACTGCAGGGGACCACCCAGGGAGGGAGCGAGGGTGGAGACACTGACCCAGAACCGAGCCACAGGGCGGTCAG
Source organism: Ailurus styani (assembly GCA_002007465.1). Taxonomy (NCBI): domain Eukaryota; kingdom Metazoa; phylum Chordata; class Mammalia; order Carnivora; family Ailuridae; genus Ailurus; species Ailurus styani. Next base: position 800,703 of record LNAC01000203.1, read on the forward strand.
CATTGGAGGCCCGGAAGAGGGAGAAGCAGAAGATGCAACCGGAGAGGCAGGGGGGCCAGGACGGAAGAGGCCTGGGAAGCCAGGTGAGCCAGGTGTTTCAGCAACGGGGAAGGGGTCCCCTCAGCCACATGTTGCTCGGAGGTCAGCTAAGAGGGTGCCTGAAAATTCTCATTTGGGGAAGACAGAGGCCACCGTTCCCCTTGACAAGAGGACAAAGGCCACGCCGCATCTGGCTTGTTTCCTGCTGTGCCCCCTGTGACATATAGGAAGTGCCCAGAACATGATGACAATTTGAAAAATATCTTTAGAATGTTGGATGGATGAATGAATGAATGCAGTCTCCTACTTTATTTTAGTCTCAGTATGATCTTTGCTTATTTTATTTATTTTAAAGATGTATTTATTTGAGAGAGAAAACTGCAAGCAAGCGGAGGGAGGGGCAGAGAGAGGGAGAAGCAGACCACACACGGGGCTCGATCCCAGGACCCTGAGATCATGACCTGAGCAGAAATCAAGAGCTTAACTGATGGAGCTACCCAGGTGCCCCAGTCTTTGCTTATTTTAGAGTTTAGTTTTTGGTCTTAGGAGGGACAAAACCAACACATTCACAACTCACACACAAGACTGACCCAACATTCATCTCTCATGTTAATTAATGAAAAACATGCAGACTACCACTTTTCTAGCCAATGTCCCCCATATACCGGTGGGGTGAAGTAGTTAAAGAAAAGTGATCGATTGATCCATTAACACAGCACCCCCTGCCCTCCCTGTGTTGGGTCTGCAGAACCTGTGTGAGTCTCCCAGGGGTTTACCTGTTACCCAATGGCTGTTGTGGCTTGAGAGTAGAAATCCTTTCAAAAGTAGAAAGTAGGATCCTTTCAATAGAACAGATCAGAGGTTACCACAGGCCATTTTGGTCTTTGTTTGTTTTAGATGAAAACCAGCAAGGACGCTCTTTACTGGTTGCAGCGGAATAAGTCTCAGCGAGCGGTTTCCCAAAGTGTTCTTCGAGGTACCCTGGGGTGCCACAGTGATTCACAGGGAGGCTGGGAGATATTTTAATTTTTTGGAGGAAAACAAATAATCAACACTTGTCAGCGATCCTGTGAACTCCTGGCTCCAGGTGGTTCACAGTTTCAGTATTAGATCACTGCATTCCTTTCGAATGATGTCATATCTTTGCAAAGCTGGGCTTTTACGGTTTACTATCCTTAAAAGGCCAGGCCTGTGTAAAAAGTAAGTGGAGCAGGACATAGGGTGGCAGAGGTTAGACGGACCCCAAGTTTGAGCAGCTGTGTGGCACAGCAGTAGTCATGTCCCCTGAGTAGCTGTGGTTACTTAAGTAAAAGTGAAATAAAAACACCGCTTTCTTATCAGTTTGTGTCTGTTGTTTTTTCAAATGGCTACTAAGTTGTTAGGACACTTAGGTTGTTTGAATCTACCTGTTTCACAGACAGAAGCGTTGGGCATTTATTTCTCCAGGCCTCGGGGCGTCATGAGAATAGTATTCAAACAGCAAGGTGTCAGGAGCTGAGAAAATCTGGAGAACGTGTGGTTGAGGTGGCTGAGGCTCTGGGGCACGTAGGGAGCAGGGGGCAGGAGGCGAGGGAGCCGTGCTGAGGCCGCGTCCAGCTGGGCCTCCCGCCCACCTCACATCACGCACACGCAGGCCGCCTCGCACCCTTCCACGCGGCCCCGTGAGTGGCTGGGTGCATGGGCCCGAGTAACAGGTACCCACGGGCATTCTTCTGTGACGCCGAGCCTTTGGCCCCTCCTTGTGAAGGGCCCCCGCCGCTTCCCACCCAGGGGAGAGTGAAAGCGTGTCTGTCCCCTTCTCTTCTTTCTCCTTCTTGGGCACCGCACGGAGGCTCCTAAAGCCGGGACTCCTCTCTCGTGTCTTTTCTCTAGCCATTCCCTTCTGGTTTATTGTCCTTTCCATGACAGGGTGTTCTGAGCATGAGACAACTAGGGAGCTTTCAGAACACAGCCCTTGTGACTTGGGAACCAGATGGATGGGTCTGTGGGGAGCCATCTCTGGAGACTTTATTAGAGGACTGTCTAGTTCTGATGTACTGTATTTGGCCCTTAAAGATGGAAAGAAATCCATATTTTCTCACAGGAATATGCTTTTTAAATTTTTTATTACTCATTTATTTTGAGATTTAACAGAAGAAAGTGAAAGAGACCCGTCTTCGCGGGGTCATGAGGCAGTGCCGTGTGACCATTGACAGAGATGAGAGGCAGTGAGTGGGTGACATGATGTGGCTTCGTCCGTTTTGCTTCGGAGTGTTGGAAGGCTTTGTTGTGCCCAGAGGTGCCTCCTTTCTCTTTAGTTTGGTGTCTTTGCTGAGTAGAGTGAGCCTCTGGAGTTCCCTCCCGGGGCCTTGTCACTGCCTTCCTGATACTAGCCTTCTCAGTCTTGGCCTTCAGAATCCCAGTGGGAAGGGAGGTTGTTTTTGTCCATCACAGAGAGATTCTTCCTACCTCCGTTTCTCCCTAAGCTCCATTTTCCCATCCACATGTTCACTATCCCCTTTGCTCGCTGTCTCCGTCTGTCCCTTCCACCTGTCTTCCTCCCCTCACTTCTTCCCTCTTCCTCCACCCATAATCCCCCTTCATGGCTTCCATCACAGCAGACTCCTCCAGCCACGTCTCACTCCAAGTGACCCCAGGGGACACAGGTGCTCACGTTGTATTCTGAGCATTCCCCGAGGTCTGTCTGGCTGGAACACCAGGGCTTCGTGACACTTTCTCTGTTGAACTCGTGGATGGGACACAGATGATCTCTATGAGTGAGTTTTACCTTGGGATGAGTTAAGGAGGCCTCAGCTCCCCCACTGGTTTTCCAGAATTCCATCAAATTCAGAAAGCTTAGCCTGTACTTGCTGCTCCGGTAAACATCTCTAGTCACATTATTTCTAATATTTCTATTATTTCTACCACATTATTTCCAGAGCAGTGCTTCCCTGGAGAAATATTATGTTAGCCACAAATGTGAGCCATAGACTTCATTTTAATTTTTTTTGGTAGACATATTTAAAAAATAAAACATCCAATATTTAAATTAATTTTAATAATATAGTTAATTAAACCAAATATACTCAAACTATTATCTCAACATGTAATCCACATAAAAAGAGATTATTAATGAGATATTTTCCCTGCCGAGTCTTTGAAATCCAGCATGTATTTTATACGTAAAGCACATCTTAATTTGGATAAGCCACATTTCCATTGCTCAAGAGCCACTTGTGTTACTGTCTACCGTATTAGTGTGGCTCCAGGTAGTAGTAAGGCATGGAGAGAAAGAGAGATTTCAGGCAATTAATGAACCAAAAGTATGCTTCCAGAATGCTGAGTGAATGGAACAGGTGCTTGAATTATAAGATGGGCTTGGGAGGGACCTTCAAGTTCAATGTCAGTCTTTTAATTACTTTAATCAGATAGCTTGTCTGCTGGGGGCACAGGGACTTGACCTGAAGTGGTAGAAATCCAAGAGTCACCAGCAGTCTTTCTATACAACCACCCAGTTCCCCTTTTCCCTCTCTGTTTCTACCTGCCATGCTTAAATTTCCCCACTTCTTGGAGGTCCAGAATTTAAACAGAGACAAACTAGTCTTATTGGTGAAATTAGTAGTTAAGAGCTTGGGTAGGTCCTTGAAATTGCAAAACACATTCTCTTCCTTTTTATACGTTGGGTCACAGGGAGAAGGAGGAGATCTACCTGTTGCCTTGAAATTACCCAGTTACACTTTATTCTAGGAAGGCTCAAATGCCAGCAAGTCTAAGTAATGCATTTTCATGGTTTGCATGTCACAGTGACAGGAAGGTGCTGCCCACCCCCCAGCCCCCATCTGTGAATAGAGACAAGTTTGAACAGGCCCGGTTTCTTTCTCCTTGGTTAAGCATTATCTTGTGTTCTTTGGGTTGCTCTTGCATAACACCAACACAAGCATAAACGGAAAGCGCCCCCATTTAACTTTGGTCTGAGTCTGCCTTGAGGACGAAGGGCTGGGGTTGTGGGGGTAGGGAGTTGGTAAGTTGTCAGTAACCAGGTAAATAAAATGGAAATATGGTCAGTTGTAATTCCCTCCACCTAATCCCCCTACCCTTAATTTCCATCTGTTTTCTTTCTTATGGAATGGAGAGTTTGATTAGATGAGGAATCTCCAGGGTTTTCAGAAAGAAGGTCTATTTTCCATTCTCTGTGTGCAGTGGGGATGGTGGAAGGGTGTTGAAGGTGGTGGTGGTGAATTGGGGACTGTTGGTCCTGCAGTCGTCGATTATCTGGCTTCTCTTAGAAATGTGCATCCAAAGACCCTTGGATCTTATGAAATCTGAAGTCTTCTATGGTAGTCCCCATTACTAGGTTTCTGAGTTTTGGACCTTACTTGAGGTGTTGCTCATCTGTGCTCTTGTAACAAAGTGGGGTCTCCACTGATGATAGGCAAACAAGTACCTAGAATGTCTGGGGAAAGGGTATGAGGGGAAGCGGGGGACGTGTAGGAGATGGCAAACTCACAAGGGTCCATTGGTTTTTGCTAGAGTAAGTTTGTTTGCTAGATGACATCTGGGGCTTTGTGATGGTAAGCTGAAGAACTATGTTTAGTAATAGGATTGGGGAAGTACAGAGGTTGAATTATTACTGCATGTTGGGAATGTGGAAGGTTGCTTGGATAATAGAGAAAAGAAAGAAAAGAATCCAAGTAATGTTATACTAGGGTAGCCCAGTATTTTGTCTTCAAGTGGATTCACATTTTTAAGTATATTTACATTTACTATTGTAGCAATTTTAAAAAAATGAACAAATGAAAACATAAAATCACCCCCAATCCTGCCACTTAAAATCAACTGGCCTAGTTTTCTGTGGTTTCTGAGAGTTCCGAGAGGTGATTTATGAATGAACATGGTCCCCTTGGTGATGAGTCCTTAGAAGCAAAGGCATCTTCCAAACGAAGAAATTCTTGAACGACCATGAATCTCCTTCTTTTTTTTTAAAGTAAACTTTTTATTTTGGAATAATTTTAAATTTACAGAAAAGTTGCAAAGAGATTCAGAGATAAAGCCCCAAAGACAGGCCTCCATCACCCCCCAGCAGGCCAGCTGGCTGACCAAGGTTATTCATGGACTCATAATGAACATTAAGGTATTTCCTGGTTGCTTTGTACTGGCCAATATTTACCTAAATTACCTTATATCAAATTTGTCAAAACCAAGAAATGAGTACTGGTCTATTACTATTAACTAAACTCCAGACTTTTTTCAAATTTCACAAGTTCGTTGTGGATCATTTATCTATGACTTTATTGAAGTTATTTTTTAAAGTTTGATATTGTCCATGATGCTACTTTATTTCCTTAAATAATGCTCTTTTCCCCCTCTGAAAACAAAAAATCTATGTTTTCATTATAAAAATTAGGAAATACTGAAAAACATAAAGAAAATTAATTATAGCCCCATCCCTGACCCAATTTTGTGTTGTGTGTTTATGTATGCATTAGCAAATGAAGTTTATTATGTCTGCAGTATAGTTTTTAAATTGCGTATTTTTCATGACATTAACTTAGGAGAAATTTATTTAATTAAAAATCTTGACATCAAATGTGTAATTACTCATTCATCTCTTGGTAAACAGCCCATAGCTCTTTCTAATCTTGGCTATAAATTACATTTGACGTGAAGTGTGTTATATAGATTTTTACCACTTCTCTGATGATGTTCTCAGGATAATTTCTAGAATTGGAATTGCTGGATCAGTGGGCCTCCACTGATGTATGCCAAGTTACCTTTCAGAAACATGGTACCCATTTGTATTCCCAAAGTATCCTTTGAGATACTCACCTTACTTCATTTTTATTAGCATTGAACATCATAATTTTTAATCTTCCACAATTTGATAGGTGAAAATTTGGATATCTTAATCATTTTAAATTGCACTTCTCTGTTACTAAAGTTGACCAGATAAATATTCATCTGTATTTTCTCTGCTTATATAAATTAACATTTTATACTTAAAATTTTGAGTCATCACTAATTAAATTTACATTTACTGAATAGTAGGGTGAAAAGATCTAAAAAGACTGTTTCTACATAGTCCGTGTTCCCCAAACCTATAATTGAACATGGCCTATCTTGTTTTCACTGAGCTGTGATGTTCTTTTTTTATAGGAGTGTCTCTATCTGGGGTCACTCATCTGTTCCAGTGACTTCTCTGTATCTTTGGCCAATGCCATTATTATTTTACCTTTCGAATTCTTTTATTAAGAGCTTGGGAAAATTCCTTATCTTTTTATTCCAAAAATGTTTTAGCTTTTCCAGCCATTCCAGATGAACTTTGGAACCTTTTTTCCGGTTTCCAAAGAGGAATATATACTGTCCAATTTCACTGTAATTGCTTTATAATTGCTAGTCTTCTCAATCAGTAACATGGCATGTTCCTGTATTCAGTCTTTTTAAAAAATTCTGTAGTTTTCAAGGTGATTTATAATTTTCTTCAGATAGATTTCTAATTTTCTTCTAGACTGGGAGTCTAGACCGTTTCTTGTTAAAGTCATTGTACGCTTCGTTGTTGACGTTGTTGCTACTATGAATGGAATCTTCATTTCTTCGTCTTTTGATTGTTTTTTTTTTTTGGTAGAGGTTATTACATAGTGCTTGAAACTTTATCTTTCTTTGTGCCCTTTGTGTCTAGCACATTACATGACACGCAGTAACTGTTAAACAAATGTTTGGTGAAATGAATAATTGATTTTCATCCATTTACTCTGTTATCCAGTCACTGCTAAATTCTCACACTTATTTCAGTTAGCCTTTTAGTTCGTAGTCTTGGACTTTCTCAGTTTACTATCACGTTCTATAAGTAATGATGGCTCTGGTACTTCTTTTGATATTGAAATGTTTTTTTCCATATCTTATTAAGATGTCTGTATCCCCCCAAATAATATTGTTAACCCTTAGAATATATATGCAAATGTGATTCGATGTGAGAAATTGTGTATGTGAAAATATTTATATATTTATTCTTATCTATTATAACATTATATATTTTAATATATTTTATATTTAGATTTATAATTTTAATCATGTAAATAATATGTCCCTTTGTTCTTCTATTTTTTTATCATGAGATTATTATCCTTTTCTTTGAGTTCATCTTTCCTTGCATTTGTTTTAAAACAGCTGCCCTTTAAGCTTTAAGGATACGTCCCTTGAAATAGCTGGTGGGACTGAGGATACTGTTAGCTGCGGGGAAACCAGCCGTGGAGAGAATCCAGGGAGTGATGAGATTTAAACTTTGAGGCTGGAGATACTTACAACCTGGCCGAGGGAAGCTATTTGAATGGCATTTCAGTACACGTTGAACTCATGAAGAAGACCAAGTCAGGGAGTACTGGCAAGATGTTTGAGTGACAAATAAAACATTCTGAATGGAGAATGTCACCACTTCTCACAAATATATTGTTTCATGCTTATGCCAAACTGTGGGCTGGTCTATTTAGGGTAGAGCTGCTTTTTTTTTTTTTTTGGTGTCAGTGTGTAAGTAAAGGATGTAAAAAAAAAAAAACCAAAACCTGAGGGAAATGACAGAGACTGTTTCATTGGACAATATTCATAAAAACAAATGAAATGTAATTTACAGTCTGTGTCAGGAGTTAAAGGGATGACACTTGACCAGCCTGCTTATGAACTCCAGATAGGTTCTACAGTGGGCTGTGTACACTTTTGTTTCAGGAAATGACAGGAGGAAAAGGGTGATACCAGTTCTTACCTTGAACCTTAGCAAATCTCTCGTCAGGTAGCTGCCTTTAGCCAGCAGCCATTCATGGGGATCCCTAAGTCCAGTCTGAGTTTGGAAAATACGCCATGACTACAATGGTGGCTGTGGCTTCCTCAGCAAGTACTCACAACTGACATTTTAGCGGGAGCCGTTAGAAATCCCACAACAACCAAAAGAGGCACTTAGAGAAAAATGCATGTACATACTGTAGCCACACAGGATCCCCTATGGAGTTGGGGAATTATTTTACCTTAAATGAGATCTTGAGAGGCCCACTTCCTATCTGCATATGTGGAACACAGTGTGGCCTATTTCTTCCCACAGGCAGTAACTGACTTCATATATATTAGTTTATGTGTGCCAAGCACTTCAGAGGCTGATCAGCAAAAGCATTATTAACCCTTTAAAATGGAAGAAGTATTTTAAGAGGCGTTATGACTTACCGGACTCCTATGTCACCTGGGCCCCTGCTTGGAGTGGGTGTTTCCTTTTCTTAACAGATAGGGGAGGAAGAAACACAGCCAAGAATTACTTGGCCCTGATTATTCTTTATGTAGTTTGCTAATCAAACTGGAAAAGGAAAAATAAATGCCAGAGTAAGGAATAGAAGACGTGAGAATGAACAGGACCTGTGAGCTTAAACTACTTTGATCGTTGGGATTCTGCATTCAGGCCCACTGTGTCGGTGGGGAGGGCGCTTGGACAGATCCTCTGGGGTGACCTCGAGACGAAAAGGGAGGTATCTAACCCAGAGGCAGTTCACAAGCAGGGCCCGCTTAACCACAGTCTAAGGCAGAATTTGGTTTATGATGGAAATAGGAAGTATTGTGGAAGTCCAGAGGACCTGGAGGAGTGGAAGAGGTGGAGGGTTTTTGAGCTTTTCAACCCAGAGATGGATTTGTGGACGAAGTCCCTGCCAGGACAGGGTAACAGCAGGGGCATGGCCTGAGGGTGTGGAAGTGTCGGGGCTGGGAGGCTAGACCATGAAGACCTTCCATGCAGTCTTGACTATCTTGGCAGAGGTGAGTCATTGAAGGATGTCAAGGAAAGAAATGCCAGGATTTAAACTGTTTAAAGACCACTTTGGCAGCAAATGACCATGCGTTTGGGTAAAGACCAACAATGCGTTTGGGTTGCATTTAGACATTACATCAATTTCCAAAACACCCCTTTCTTCATGTCATTAGGGTCTGAAAGAGTTCCTCTTTTACTTCCATCCTTCTCCCCCTACGTATTCATCTCTTGTCATTCGTCATTGTAAATGCCTTTACAGAATTGTTTTATTTCCTGTAAATCTACTATGAAGTTAGTAGGCTGATTTTATGGTTCTTCTTTTATAGATAGAGAACCTGAAAATTGCTCCCAGTCGGAAGCTGGAAAGTAGTGAATTCAGACCAGAACTTTTGTCTTTTAATTTCTGAAACAAATTTCTTGCTTTTGTACAACACTTAATACTGTGTGGAATGCTAAGGTTGTAGGCCACAATTATCTGTTCTTGAAGAGAGGTGATGACAGTCTTTGTGGGGTCTGAGGTCACATACCGACCAAATAGTAGAATTCCCCTCAACCAGCATGGTCTAGACCGGTGATTGTTCAGATAATTAAAAAAAATTGGTTCAAGTGGGAAATCCTAAAGTTGCTTTATATGCGTACCTTCCACAAATTATAGCAACTTAAAGGGTTTAAATGCATATTTATTTGTCAGTCTTTTGATGTAGGACCAAGGTCTTTTCTGTGATTAAGGGTTGTCTTCTTGGGAGTCCACTTTAATCGTTTTCTTGCATAACTCTTCTGTAAATTAAAATTATTGATTTCTTTAATGTGCAGTGCAAACTTAAAAACATTTGTGAAGCAATCCTGAGTGTAGAACCGTTTCAGATTTTCAAGCTCCCACCGAAGCTCTTTTACAGATACCCACCCCATGCCTAATTTAGTTTTTAAAAAGCAGTCACCTTTTTTTTTTAACTCTTTCCAATGTAGCTTCATAGAAAAACAAGCTGCTGCCTCTTTCTACTCATTTTATGTAATCTTTAAGTAAACGATGTAAATATAACAGCATACAAGTCCTAAACATGTCTGTCATACATGGGTTTGAGAATAGACATAATGACTCTTGGTAAATATCCAACTCAGCTGGTGGGACTATTAGAAGGTAGCCTCCTAGCCAGAGCACTCCCTGTCCCGTGGGGAACAATCTGTGTGCTTCACAGAGGGAATGGGGGATACCAGTCGTGCCAACCAGTTGGTTAAGAGAGATTCAGCTGCCCTGTAACCCGGAACAATCTGTTCCTCTACAGAAGTTCAGAGAGCAGGTGTGAGGTTGTCCCGAAAGACTGACGGGCGGATGGAGTGCTAGTTGGGGCTAGAGGGATGGGTGGGATTTAGGAGAGGAGTTCGTGTGTGTGTGTGTGTGTGTGTGTGTGTGAGAGAGAGAGGGAGAGAGAGAAAGAGACGGACAGACAGACAGAAAGTGGGGAACGACCAAGTGTTCTCAGCAAAGGAGAGAAGCCCACTTCTAAGATAGCCAGGCCAACTCCGTCTATTCAAAATCCTCTTCTGAATTTTGCCTCATGTAGGAAATCTCTTATCAGGTAGGTTTGGTGAAGACTTGGGTTCACTTTCCAATGCAGGTAAAATTGTTGTTGTAGTTAGAAACTTAGATGGCTCTTCAGTCTCCCACCTTCAGTGTGGACTACATTTCATCCATCCCAGGCAGATCCATCCCTGTTTTAAGAAAATTGGCAGGGACACATTTATGATTTCCGCTAGTGATCCCCTCTGATGTTGCGGCCCTCTGTCACAGCCCTGCACATATTGAAAAATGACCAAATCTATCTTGCAGTGTCTGGGTTGCATTATCCCAAAGTGCTAGAATCATCATGTCATACGTTCTTTATTCTAAATTTATGTAGTGGAAAAAAAAATTACAGAGCAGACATTTCCCATCCACAGTTTCAAATCAGCCATGAAGGGTGTGAGTACTCTCTGTGTAGATGTATGTTAGTGCTGTGTGTGTGAATGCATGTGTGACATAAACATGGGTCTAAAACAGTGTGTAAACTATATACACATGCCCACCCATGGACAGCATAGCTTTTGAGAGACATTTGATTGGGTAAAGTGCCAAGGGCAGGCTCTTCTCTAAACCTTGAAAGTCAGAATGTCAGGGTTCTGTCTGCTGAGATCACCTGACAGAAAGGAAGGTTGATTGTTTGATCCCTTCTCCTTTCAGTCACTCCTGGCTGATCCTTCCTGGCCACTTCCTACTCCTTCCTGTGCTCTGTGCTCTGTGCTCTGTCACAGATTAAACAACATCGGAGCCTCCTGTCAGTTCGCTAAGCTCCTTCTGATTATGAAATGGTTTTGCTACGAATGGATTCAGGCATCAGTCTCTTTGGGTTATTTGTATTTAAGAGAGGATTCCTAGAGATGGAAGGTCTTGAAGACAGAAGGTCTTGGAGACCGAAGGCCTGGAATCTCCAACGTGGAACCAAGTGGCTGCAGGGCAAGTCATGCTAGTTTGTCTGTGATACTGAAATCTTTTGGGTGTACGTGCAAAGTGGGCTTTTCTGTGTGTGCGGCTTATCTGTGCTCTCGAGTAGAAACAGAACATAAGCCACACGTAGGAGCAACATGTAATTGAAATGTTTTAGTAGGCACGTTAAAGAAAGTAAAAAGAAAGAAGTGAGATTAATGTCAATCATATATTTTATTTAACACATCATATCTAAAATGCTGTTTGAACAAATAATGTACAGAATTATCGAGCTGTTTTCCTTTCTGTGTGCTGTGTCTTCGGTATTGGTGTGATTGTGTAGTGCAGCTGTACACAGTGTTCCGAAGCCGCACGGGGCCGGTGGCTCTTCTTTTGGATGGTACTGGTCTAGGGAGTGCCCCATTGTGAGGACAGGGAGTGTGTCATCTCCAAGTGCTAGAGCCCACTGGATACAGGGAGCCTCTTAGACGACTGCCACCAGCCAGTCAGTTCCATGGTATGTGTTGGTCATGCCCAGTACGTAGCTGGAATCAGAACGTTTTGTGGAGCCTGGGGCTTTGGAATGCCACTGTGTGTTTGATTTCACCTCAAAGGGAGCAGATTGATTCCTATAGAGCTCTAAATAAAGAGAATTGTTCTTTAGAAAGAGACGTGTTGAGCAACAGGTATAGGATTTCCTGGATAATGGCCAAGCCTGAGCAGGTTTTCTATAGATTGGCTGGCACACATTTTTTTTTTACTTCCTGGAGATGCCCTCGAATGAGATGGTAAAAAAAAAACAGCATGTGTTTCAGTGGGGGTCAAGGGACACCATGTTCCTGAAACTGACCAGGTTAGAAGTTGTTTGCAGGGGTCCAGGGTGGATTGGCATGTGTCCAGAGCAGCAAACTGGCTTTCCCCTACTGCTCAGACCCCTGGGGTAACCCTCTTGTCAGTTCTTTTGCATTGCCGAGGGAGCCAAAACCACAGGTAAATATGGTATACTTTTACTCTAAGACTTCGGAAAAGAGCAGCAATACTATTTTTGCATTAAAACAAAGGTGGCTGTATTATGAGTATAATGCAAAATTGTCTTGCATTTTACAACATAAAATATAAGTCTTGTAAAAAAATGATAGTGAATTGCTTCAGGACACACCAACTTTTTCCTTAGAAAAGCTGATTTCCCTTTGTTTGTTAGGAATACTTGTCAGGGTCACTGCCTTTTCTGCCGATCCCAGCACACCTCCTCCAGTGTTGAGTTCTGGAGTGTGCACAAAAGGCAAGGAAATTCTCATGAAGCCGTAGTTATAAAGGGGGATTTTCCAGTGGTGGAGGAGCAGTTCATTTGAAATCAGTATTTTGAAAGAAAAGGGCAACAAATGCCTGGTAAGATTAATTTCAGTAAAAATTTGGTTTAAAAAATACACATACACACAAACATTCACACACAGACACATTCTTTACTTGAGAGTAGCCAAAGTTCTTGTTCCCCCATGTCATTATTTTTATTTGAATATTTTGTATTGTGAAATTTGATGAGCCAGGACTATATTATTTAGACGATTGTTTTGCTCCCTTTAGGTTGTGTTTTAAATCTTTTCAAACATTTTTGCTTTACTCTGGTTATAAGACTAATGCATTCTGGTTGTATGAAGAAGATACAGTTATGTGTCAGTGTTGTGATATTAGTGCCATCTTATAATCTTGTTTATGATTATTGCTATTTTTTTTTAAGATTTCAGTTTAAGGTAATCTCTACACCCAATGTGGGGCTCGAACTCAGCCCCAAGATCAAAAGCTGTGCACTCTACCAACTGAACTGGCTGGGTGCCCCTGATTATTGCTATTAAAAAAAATTTTTTTTTTTCCTGGAGGGAAAACCTTAGGAACAAAGGGTCAAAGTGATGCTTCAGATGATTATATAACCATAAAAAGTTTACATACATGTCCACCAGTTACATATTATCATTTTATCTATCAATTGCAATTGAATTAGCAAAAAAGGTCAAGTTATAGAAATAATTCAGCATGAGAAAAACTAAAGTTAAAAAATATTACCTAGAGAATAATATAATGCAGGTGGGTGAGACAGGGGCTATAACACTTTATTCTGGTAAAGTTCTAATGATTCGGAGTTAGGAATTGCATGACACCCTTTGCAGACACTCACGAAGTCTCGTGATTGTAGTGGAAAGCACTCGTTGGCCATAGTCTTCTTTTTCAGCGCACCTAGGCATGGTGTCATAATACTTTTTCATCAGCTATTGGTAAGTCAAGTGGAAACTTATTTAACATTCTAGATATAATGTAATAAGAGGAGGGAAATAGGTAATAGAAAACCATAAAAAAAACTAGATCATTTTTTTGGTAATGCTCTCTGAAAAGGAGAGGATAGGACCCAATGATGATCAGATCCCCACAGGTCCCAAAGTCCAGGCCTTCTGTTCTATTGAATCTAAGGACAGATAGCTCGAGTGGAGTGCTTTCCAACTTTGATGCCGTGGTCTCCATGATTGTCATGTGTCGGGATGGTTGTCCCAGATGTCTTCTCATTAATGACAGAAGTACTAGAGTGACTCCCAGGTCTCTAGGAATGGCACAGAGCCCATAAGCTGGGTCTGCTCACGGAATGCAGAAGTACGAGAACTTCATCTTCCCCAGTCACAGAGGAAAAAGAAGCTGCGACTCTGTGGTCAGAGAAAACAGCTGTCTAATAATTTGTTTTGAACCGGCTTCCTCATGGTGGAGAATTCATGGCCACGCCAGCTGCACTATGAAGTTATGAAGTGCATCTCTCTGCTGGGCATTTCAAACCTCTGAACCCCAGGAAAGCCTGACTCACAGAGTGCTCTGGGGCATGAGTGCTGAAGGGTTTAATTGAAGAGAGCCACCTCTGGAAGAAGGATGTCAAGTGGGCACACGATGCGGTGGGCAGGAGGTGCTGACTCACACGGAATGGCACGCAGGGCGAACGCTCGTTGAGAAACTTGTTCGTTTTCCTGTTTTCAGGAACTGAGAACGCTGGTGGCTCTTTCATCACGCTGTCCACAAATGGTTAAGGTTTCTTTGGTTGCCTCATCCAGGCCTTCTGCGTCGAGGTAGCCACAGTGGTTTTAGCACTGCAGGGTGGGGGAAGATTTGGCACTTTTTAAATTTAAAAAAAAATTTTTTTTTTTTTATCGTAAACTGGTAGGTGTAGGTGTATTTCAGGAAGGAAGTTAGAATGTTGGGGGATGATTAACACCTTCTTTCATGTGAGTAGGTGCGCTCATTCGCAACGCAAGAGCAGTATACTCACATGCATACTCTTTTTCCTAGCAAAGTAACACTTCCCTCTCCTCCTGTGGCAGTTGCATTCTGGGCAGAGGCTGGGAACGGGGAAGGAGTAGACATGGAGTGTCTGTGAAGAGATCACGTCCTGCCCTGTGGTCTTCTCGTGGCCACGCTCTTTCAGATCGCCTCTCATGAAGTTCAGCTCCACACCAAGCCGGCTGAGAAGTCCTGGTTCCTTTCACAGAGAGTGTGGCCCTAACGGCCTAGCCCTGACAGTGTGCTTGCTGCTACAGAAGTCAGGGTGGCAGCAGGACATTTCTGGGGAAAGTTTTTCTAGAGCATTCTTAGGTAGAAATTCTGAGAAAGGAGATCTGGAGTGTCAGTGGTCAAATGTAGACTAAAGGGAGCATGTGGGAGACTCAGCCTGCCCGGTGAAACCCACTGGGCTAGGCCATTAACTAAGGAAGGGAGAGTTATTGAAAACCATACCCCGCTCCATGAAGTGCTGGGAAGCAGAGGACTAGAAAAGAGAAAATATGCTTCCACTGTTTCCAAAAACAGGAAGAGAGAAATGAACCTGTCGGTTGTAATTATCTCAATTTAATCTCAAGGGAAGCGGTGGAAAAAATATTGAAAAACAAAAGACTTGTCTTGTAAGAGGGTTAATCAAGTTCTGAGAATCAAGAGCTTGATAAACCACGTTTAAAAACTTACCCTTATGAAATTGGGGGTAAGAAAGGTAATAGAATTTGATAATGAAAGTGCTACATTGAAATAGCTGTACTTGTGGTCTAAAAAAGTAATTGATCTGGGCCAAGAAAGATCCCACTTACAGGTTTTCAGTCATGCCTCAAGGCTCACTAATAGCCTGATATATCTTCTGGCTCTAACTCGAAACTATTTTTGTTTTGTTTTGTTTTACATATTTACTTTTAAAATAATCTGTAGTCATGGTATAGAATTAATGCTATGTTCCAATTTTTTGTCAGTTAATATAGAGTTTCCATGAGCGGTTAGTCATTTTTCCTATTGGCATATTTTTTATGGCTGTGTAATAGTCTACCTGGAGACTAGATACTTCACCATGCTTAGTGTTAGATACATAGGTTATTTCAAAAGCATGCTCACCACTACAAATAGTCTGCTGCGAACATCTTTGCACAATACACCTTTTCTCCTTAGTTTGGGCTACTTCCTTAAAATTGTTTTTAAATAGGAAGAGTAAAGGAAATGAACATCTTGCTGACTCTATCCTTATTGTCAAATTGCTTTCTAAAACTTTTCCACGATTTTCACATGGCGTAGTAGGCCTGCATATGGCCACTTGTGCCTAATAGGGTTATACTGTGTGAAGGATTCCCTAGATTTAATGCTACTGGAAATGATTCTCACCAGAGGTGATGGTGAGTCATCTCCCAAGGGAATCCTGGTCTCAAAAAATAATTTTAATGAATTGCTATGAAAAAAGACAGAAATGCAACCACCAATCAGAACTTTAGATAGCCTCTGATGGAAGGATTTATTTTTTTAGGTTTATACGGTCTTATGTAAGAACTTAAACTGGGCCCCAAAACTGGAGAGTGAATAAAATTTCAATAAATCGAATTTTGTTTTCTGTAAGATAGCACCTAAAAAAGCTTCCCCCATAGTGGGGCTCAATATTATTTGTGAGTAAATGAAATGCCGTGGGAAACTTGTCATTGAAAGTAACCCTGAAGTGAATTTTTTTTTTGATCATGTGGTAGAAATTAGACTGTTCTGCTTGAAATTTTAGATGTTTTTCTACCCAGGTTTTCTTAAAATGAGGTATGCTTCTACAGTTCAGTGCTACAGCCAATATTTGCAAATACTGTAACAAAAAACTGTTTAAACACAAAAACAAATAGTCTGTCACATCCCAACCCATGTGGAAAGGGAAATACTTTTTAAAAGTGGGAATTCTTAATATTCTAAATTGTTCAGTTGGAGCAGGAACTATTTAAAAACTCACAGCTTTAATAAGTGAAGGAGACATGCTGATGTAAACCACAAACATGCTTAGCACATGAGATCATTCAGCCTCCTTCTCACCTTCAAAACAAAAGGTTTTCCTTTTTCTCTAGTTTTTGCCTTTTTTTTTTCTTCTTTCCCCCCCCCCCCCTTTTATTTTTTTTGACAACCACGTCAAGTTTTCCTGGCTGCGTCCAGGGAGCAGCGCTCCAACTATTAAGCTGTGTGAGAACAGTGAACTTGGTCAGCAAGGATCATTTGTCTCCAGTTGTCAACAAAGGTTTGTTTTACTAGGAACAATGACGGTGCAGGTTGGTGCCGAGTGTTGTGTGCAAAAGCGTTAATCAGTAAGCAGCTTGAGCCATACTCAGAATCTCTTTTACGTAGTTATTTTGCTCTTTAGGGGTGATTGTTGTCTCTGTCAATTGGCATCATCTGAAAAAGAAGTTCATCAGTATGCCGGGATGCTCTCTGCAGAGAAAGCTTGACTCAGTCCTCTGTTCCTTTCTTTGGTTCTCTTTAATCAGTTTTCGCCAGCTCACAGTCCTGCCACTATTGATGTTTAAGTACAGCGAAGTGATTAAGCGATAATGATCTTGGTTTGCATCTGAGATGACAGATTTTTCCAGCTTTGGGGATACTTCAGTGCTCCAGGATGGAGTGTGTTTTCACACACTCACACATGCATTCACACACCCCTCACACTCACAGAGGACCTTGATTCCAAGAAATACAGAAAGGGTGACTGTGGGCCATTAGGAAGGGTGCTAGCCTAGAGCCAGTAGGAGTGACTGGGGGTGAATGAATTCTTCTGCTCTGTTTGGCACTTACCAAAAGGCCCGGATCACTACAAGAAACATTCTGAGCTTACTTCCAGCATGGCTGAATCACTGAGATCAAGTTGTTAGACACCGAGCTTGATGAAAGTTTCAATTTGAGTCCTAAGCAGGGGCATACACGTGAGCCTTCTCCCTGTATGCACATTTTAGGAAACTGTCCCCAACTCTGCCCACCCACTGACCTCCCCCATCACATTTTTCTTGAGGGGGGTGCAGTTTTCCGTACCTGACTGAGGCAGACCAGACTGACACCGGGGACGTATGGAGTGGCATGCTTTCTAGTCCTTCCAACTGGAGACGGTGTTGTGAGGGGCAAAGAGTGTAATGCCTAAGAGCTTGGACCAGGAGGTCTGAAGTCAGAGAACCCAGTGTTCTTTCTCACTTTGACACCGTCTCTTTATAGCTGTATGACCTTGAGCGAGTCAGTTAACCACTCAGTGTTAAGAACGAGTATATAAATAATGGGCTAACATAATATAGCTTAATGCTGACTGAACACTCCCTGTATACTGAGTACTGTGCTTAAGCCTGTTACATACGCTGTTTCATGTAATCCTGATAACAGTGCACTGGAGTACATCCTAGTATGTCTTGATTTTACTGATGAGGAAACCAGAGCCAGAGAGGCTGAAGATCTTGTCGTTGACGCGGTTGGTATGCAGCAAACAACTGTATCTCCTGAGCTGTGTTTATGCCACTGTACCATCCCGCTTCTCCCGAAACGCCCTGGCGTGATGTCTTATATACCAGGATTTCTGCTTCTGAAAGATTGAGTAGATGAGATTGAATAGGTTGAAGCTCCCCAGATTTTAAACTTGTGCTTGCTTTTAACCTCTAGTGGTCGGGGAGAGGGGAGGGGGAGGATAGAGCTATGAGAATCGGCCTTCTAACTCATCACTGGTCAAAATGGTTTCCAGCAAGTGGTTTAGAGGTAGAAGAAATTGGAAGGGTTATCAAAGGCTGAGGTATTCCACAGACTGACTTCTCTCCAGGAGGCTCTATGAAGTAATAATAGCAGCGATAATGCAGGAAAACCCATGTGAGGGTCTCGGGAATCACTTTAGTCAAAGATCTTTGAGCTCGGAGACTGAGGGAATCACATGCTTTGTGCAGCTGGACTATAGCAGTCACACAAAGTCTTGAAGTGGGAGTCTTTGGAAATGCCCCTTGGAGTATCCCCTGCGCCCTCTGGGCTTCATTGTCTTTGAGCAAAACTTCCCTTAGTCAAAGCTGGAGGAAGTTGGAGGTTCTGGATTCTTCAAGATTGGCAAGGCTAGGACCTCTCCTGTTAACTGAGCAGGAGGGGTCAGTCCTGCTATAAAGGCAAGCCTTTTTGGAGGAGACCCGGCAAGTGCCTGATCAGGGGTTTCTGTAGTAATGGCGGCTAGCTGTAACTTCTGGGAGTTTGGCTGGAGATCGTCACAAAAGAAGCAGTGATTAACCAAGAGGATCAAGGAATCCATCTCATCTGCCAGTCTAAAACACTGAAGATAATTCGGGAACACTCTCTTTGAAAAAGGGTGTCACCAGTACATTTATATCATTGGCATCAAAATGATGCAACTGGTCATTTGGGCTCATCCTTTTTGTTAATAAAGACATTACTGCCATGTGGTGATCTTGGGAGCTGAGTTTTTATTATTAGAGTAGAAAAGAAATAGTCCCAAACACAAAAATGTTTTGCCTACACACTGATTGCACAGAGGTATGTTAGGATTAACAGTCTTCTCTTTGGTATGGTTACAGTGCCCTGGGTAATTTTAACCTGTCACTTCCTTACATCTCAGTGCCAGATGTTTGAACGTGGCTTAGTGTATGGAAATTGTAGGAGGAAAAGAAGAGAAGAAGAATAGCAGAGGAGGTTTCCTAATTTTAGATGACTTTTCTAACTCTTCCAACTTCTTCGACTTTATTATTGCTACTTCCAGAAACCTCTATTGATAATGATAATACTATCATTACAAGCTACTGTTTTATAGTATTCTACCTGTTGTTCATCTTTATGTAATGTTTGGAGATTTTCTTGTATTTTAACTCCTGAACAAATCAAATAAGTTAGAGATTATTATCTATATTTTAGTTAACACATTGAGATCCAGAGAAGTTATCTGATTGCTTAAAGTCACACAGCTAGTGGCAGAGTGAGGACAGGAACTTCAGAAAATGTAGAGCTAAAGTTAGACTCCCTTGTTTCCTTTTTTTAAAGAATTGTTTTGAAACATAAAACAGTGAATTAAAAAACAATATAAATATTATTTTTAAAAAAGCTAAAAGTTTAAAGAAATTGCTTATCTTTATTTCTGGTAACTAAAAAAAAAGAAAGAAAGAAAGAAAGAAAAATACTGTTTGGGCAAATTAACTTTCGTAGACCAGAGTGAAGGGCTTAACAGGAACATGAGGACAACCATAAGGCCTTCATCAGCTTTGTAGATGTCAGTGTTTTAAATCCCATGCCTTCCCTTAGGTTCATTTGCACTATGTACTTAATAGTATTTCCCATAATGGTCTGTGAGTAGGAATATCATTTAATAGTACTTCCTGTGAGTGCCTCTGAGTGGTAAAATCTTGACCTTTGAATGTCTGAAATGTCTTATTTTGTCTGACCGATTGAATGATAGTTTAGTTGGGCATAAAATTCTAGACTGTCAGCAATTTTACTCAGTATTTTGAAGATTTTTAGCATTGTTTGCTTTTCAAGCTTGCTAACTCTCTAACTAGTTCCTTTAGGAGTTTTGTTTTATTCTGAATTTTTTTTAAATAACAGGGTACAAAGGTGTGGATTTATCCTTCTTTGTCCTGCTCATGCATTCACTCTAAGGACTTGTTCCTCAGATTGTGGGAGAGATCTCTCCAAATATTCTATCTTTATAATTCTGTCCATTCTTTTTTCTGGAATTGTTATTAGACATGTAACAGAGACTCTTCATCTATCTTCTGAACCTACTAATTGAATCTTAACATTTTAAAGAAGAATATTTTTTCTCCTTGTTCTACCTTCTAGGTAAAATAAAATCATACCTCTTAGTGTTGTCTTCTAATTCACTGTACCTTATGAATGTGTCAGATATAGATTTTACCTCATTTGTTGGATTTTTCTAGCTCAGTGAGGATGCTTTCACTATCCAAGACTTTTTATTGTTTTTTAAAAAATCTTTCTGTACTGGGGTACCTGGGTGGCTCAGTTGGTTAAGGGTCTGACTCTTGGTTTTGGCTCACGTCATGATCTCACAGGTCGTGGGATCGAGCCCCGAGTCAGGCTCCAGGCTCCAGGCTCACAGCTCATTGCTGAGTCTGCTTCAGATTCTTTCTCCCTCTCCCTCCCTCTCTGTCCCTTCCTGCTCGTGCTTTCTTTCTTTTTCTCTCTCTCAAATAAATAAACAAATGAAATTTTAAAAAATATCTATCTGTTCTTATGTTTTCCCCGTAAATTCTAGTGTGTTTTTGATAGTTATTGCATCTTTATTTATCTTTGAAATCATCCTAAACCTATTTGTTTTAAACTTTGTCTGATGGTTCTATGAGATTACTTTCATTTGGGTTGAAGTCATAACTGGATGGCTGATTCAACTTTCTCAGAATTAGATCTTTTTATATATTTGGAATTCTAGTTCGTGGATTCCTTTCATATGTGAGGGATTTTTGCTTTTTTGCATCGTTTCTCTCTCTCATTCTCCTTCCTTGACTAATGGCTTTGTGGTTTTGCAGTTGCCTCCACTTGGTGCTTCAGGCCCGGTCCGTAGCTGAGTATTATATGATGTTTATGCTTGCTCTGTGATGGTTTGGGGAGTATCACAGACTCATACAGCAAGGAAGCAGTATAACTCCCTTTCTCTCCTAAGTCTTCCCTCCTTCCCTGTGCCCATGGCTGCTGCGAAAACTGGAGCCTCAGGTACTAGGAGCTCTGTTGTTTTGTTTAGCTTGCTTTCACAAGTCCGTGGATTCTTGCATACTTGCCGAGGAGGCTTTCAGACAGTGAGCTGGGCCGCATCTCCCTCTAGCATGTGGCCGCTGGCTCTCCCCATCCCTCAGAAGTCCAGTTCTCTCTGTGCGTCTGCTTCTGGTCTGGGAGTCCTGCATTTCTCTGATCCCAGCCTGCCTGCCTGCTCCTCTCCCTCCCAGCCTCCCTCCTGTCTTCCTGCCTTCCTCTTCCCCTCCTCTTTCTTTTTGTTTCTATTCCAGTCAGTGGAGTATCTAATAATATCTTACGATTTTCTTTTTTAAAAGTTAAATCTCAAAATGTAAAATATGTATCCGAATCAGAGACACTGTTTCAGAGCTCGGACCTGCAGGGCTGAGCTAAGCTGACCTGTGTCGTGTTCACTGTGCCAGTCTGCCTGTCTTCAAGTAGCTTTCCCAGGAATGCCCAGGTACTGTTGTATTGTGCTTTGCCTGTCCCTTCTTCCTTCTCTTGAAGAACTGCTTCAGAAATTAAGGGATTTCCTTTCTTCCTGGCATTTCTTTGATTGGGCAATATTCAGAATAAATTTCAAGACTCCACCTTCAGTGTAAATGTCAGTACTATCCCCAGTTAAGGGGAATAGTGTTAAGAAATAAGGACGTTTACAGAAATTATTCTCCACAACCCATTTTCAGGAGATGTGACATTTGATACGATGTGTGCCCAAGTATGAACTTCCACTTAGCTCTCATGTGTTGAAATAGCTGACAAAGCTTCACGAGTGGTTAGGGTTTCCCTTATCTTTGAGATCAGAAGTAGTATGGTAGTATAGACTTTGTTTATATCAAAGCTTCTACAGAAGCCAGGGTTAATAAACCTGCAAAGTAATTTATTGTTTTCGCATGTTAATAAATTCAAAGAACCAGAAACTGTCCCTGCTTCTGAGGACTTCTTCAGGGTGTGAAGGTGCCACTGTGCACGTGAGATGACTCGTCAGCCCCCGGGAAGGCTTTGTAAAGCCCAGGGTCACTTGGCTGTCCCGCGAGCAGCTGGTGCTCTTCCGCTCAGATCCTCGAGTCTGGGGACTGGTCGCAGTAACCTCCCTGGGTTAGATCTCTTGAAATGCCCTCTTTACATCCAATAGCTTAATATCAATTGTTGTTGTTTTCACGATTATCATTTACTTCTTTTCAGTTGTTTTTTAAAAAATCCCTTGAAAAGTTAATATACGAGATAAAATTTCCACACAAGGCTTGTTCAGTAAAAGCATGCCTTTTTCCCCAGCTCGGCCTCCCTCCCGTAGGCCCCTCTCCGAGACCGCCGCTGCTCTCCTGCGCAGCCGTGCTCCCGTGACCCAGACACGCACATGCATGTTCCCTTTCTGCAAGAATAGACAGTCGCATGGCACACACCTTGGCTTTACACCTGATGGCTTGCTTTGGAGCTCATCCACCATCAGTATATAGAAAGCCATCTGAGGATTTTGTTTTTACTCTAAGACTATTAGCTATTGCTCAGATCTTCTTCTTCTTCTTCTTCTTTTTTTAAATTAACATATAATGTATTATTTGCCCCAGGGTACAGGTCTGTGAATCATCAGGCTTACACCTTTCACAGCACTCACCGTAGCACAAACCCTCCCCAATGTCCATAACCCATCCACCCTATCCCTACCCTCCCACCCCCCAGCAACCCTCAGTTTGTTTCCTGTCGCTCAGATCTTCTTGTCCTGGGCAAGGCATTACACAGGAGCTGTTGATGCCCACCTCGGGTTTGTTTTATTTTCACGTAGCGTGGACTTTCTTTATTTGGCTTTCCCGGCAGGTGGATTTTGAACTTCATACTCGAGTCGATAACAGAGCCGAGCTTCTGTGTCTGGTCGGCAGTTTTCTAGGAGCCTTTCAGTTCTGTGTTTTCAACAATAGGTGGCACCAGCAATTTCTGTATTTGGGCTGTATGTAGATGTGGAGCATCATTATTTTGACCATTTTTCATTTCATATTGTTGTGTTCACAGATGATTAAGAACAAAGATGTGTTTACCTGAAGGCCGAGAGGCCCGTGCAAGCAGGCATGGGGACGCGGGGGATTCAGGAGCACTTTGCAGGAAGGTACCTGGGCTGCCATGGTGCCCCTCGCTCCTGGCCGGTCTGTGGCAGTCAGCTAGTGAGAGCACACATTTCGTTAACACGTTTGATTTCACTAATTGTGAATGTGAGTTTCTATATGCAAACTACGTCTTTGCAGGGGGATTTTTTTCCAGGTTTATTTTGATGGAAATTTGGCCACACACGCAAGAGTTCATCATGGTGCTGAGGAGTCCTGCGTGCTCACCACGGACCGTGTCCCATCTGAGTTTTCCAGACTGTCTCTGCCCCTCCTGCTCCCCCGTGTGCCCTGTCAGCTGTGCCCAGGATGTCCCATCAGCATTTAAAACACAGCACTTCAAAATTAAGTCTCTATCATAATTCCCTAGGGAGCAGTCCTCCCCCCACCTTTTTTCCTTTTCATTACCCCCTTCAGCTTCTCTCCACCAGTTTCTAATTCAGCCTTTTGTCTTTCTGAAAATGTTCTTTAGTTCCGTTCCCTGGCAGTGCAGGGCTTTGGTCACTTTGGAGCTGTGGTCCTCCTGCCCACTCCCCTTCTGTTCTTGTCAAGAATGGGAAAGACAGTCCTCCTGGCTCGAGGATGGAAAACTGATAGAGGGGTCCTGTGAGGTTTTCCCAAATTAGACACGTACCGATCGCAACAAGCTCTGTGATCTAACCCGTACGCGTTCTGGCGTCACCGTCCCTTCGCGCATATCCTTGGCGTCCAGGGCAGCCCTTGCAGAAATGAAGGGAGGCTCTGGGGTCCCTACCAGTGTCACTTTCAGTTAGAGCAGCACCGTCTCTCCTTTTTTTTCCCCCTTCCTGAAGGGAATTCAGAACTGCTTAGCCTTCACCTAGGATCAGGCTTTGGTTTCATCCCATGGTGATACCTGTAGGTTTCTGTCTTCTTAGAAGCTTTTGATCTCAGAGAAGTCTTAGATAGGCTTGCTGGGTGACGCTAGGTCCAGACTTGAGAAGTTCCAGAGTTCCCGAACCTCCCTTTGTCTTCTGCAAATCAGTATGGACGCCTGGAGATACTGGCTCTTTCAGATGGTATTCAGGTTTTTCAGTTACTGTTCAGGTTGTTGAAGTTGCTCTTTCAGTCTGTAGTGTGATGTTCACATGGAAGCAGCAGAGCACACGTTCAGAATCATGAAAGTCGTCTGTGCCTAGAGCTTTGGACGGAGCTGCCCCATGTTTTGCCGTGGCGCTAGGGCAGGGATCCATACCAGGAGGCCAGTTCAGTCCTCCTCCACAAATCCTGTTTGCAAACCTTCAGTACCTTTTCCCGTCTTTCCATTTAAGACTGTCATTATGTGGGCCTAACGTACTGCTTTTTTTCTTTATAACACATAACATGACCCAAAACCATCGTTGGGAGTCTGGCAAACTCAGTCCTATCTTTCGGGGAACAGGAAGGCTCACCTGCCTAGAGAGGAATACCCAAATAAGGGCGGGAAAAAGTGAAGTGCTTGGTGAGCTTGCCGGCAGTTGTGGGGCTCATTGCTTCCTTCCGCACCTCTCCCCATCAGCAGAGCAGGGGGACACGCAGCTGTCCTGTCCCCTGCACACTGCTCCCGGCACCAGGCTTCCTACTTGTGTTTTTCTTCTAAGGATGCTCCTAATGCTTATTCTCACTGCGTGTGTGTGTGTTTCTGTCTGTCTGTCTGTCCAAGGTCAGCTATGCTCCTCTTAGGGATGAGTAATTCTGATTCCCTTTAGAACTGAGTGGGTTAATACTGTAGGAATTTACTTCAAACTAATTAATAGTAACAGCCACCATTTACTGAGGTCTTAAAGTGAGCTAGACACTTTATACCCGTTGTCTTTTTAGTCCTTACCAGCAACTCCGTGAGGTCAGTACTCTTGCTCCTGCCCCATTTTGTGGTGGAGGGAATCAAGGTTCAGGAAAGTTAAGTAACTTGCCTGAGGTTGTACAAATAAGGAATAGCCCGCATTCGACCTGGCTCTCTCCTTCACACCTTGCTAACGCCACACTTTGAAGTCCTGCTATCAAGTTCTGTTTCAGAAAGAAGCAGAGGCTGTAGAGTTCTCCTCTCCTTGCCTGGCTCTGGCTTACCATTCACTCACCCTTGGCCACAGGCTGGCTGCAGTAGAGTTTGCGCTCAGGCACGGCTCAGACCCTTTAACCTTCTCCAGGGAAGAGCTGCCATTGCTGTTCGGGGTTCGTAAGTTGTCTCCGTTGGTAATTTTCAAATGTATTCCACAAATATTTATTCTAATCACTCCATGCGGAGCACTGAGAGTGCAGTTGTTAAAAACACATACAGGGTCCTGTCTCCATAGAGTTGCATAGATTGTTTGGGGACAATTGATGCTTTATATAAATACAAAACAAACAAGAGAGCAACTTACTTTTGTTCCTTCTTACTGTCAAGATGTCGGAAAGCAGAATTAACTCGAGCGCCTAATGCATGATCTGTTGCGAAAAGACACATATATGGGTACACTGTCTCATAGGCAGGAATTAGTGATTCAAACCAGTATGTTTGAAGTTGATTAAAGGAAAATAGTCAGATTCCTGAATAATGATTTAAATGTGCTGGAACATTACCCATTACCCACACATTGTATAAATATTTTTAAAAATCCTGGCTGATTGTTAAAATGATACTATTTCAGGTAGGTGGCGCTAAGAGGTGTTCATGCAGTCATAGAATGTTCAGTTTAAAAATGTGTGACCTTCTCCTTCCTGATTTCCCCTGCAGAAATGAAAACTCAGAGAAATTGCATATGCAGTGTTCCCTTACTTCCCAAATTGATGACTCGTAGGATGAATAGACTGGTTTATTCAAGGTCCCAGGAGTTCAAGTTGTCAACATTTCACCCTCTCATACATTAGCAATGTCAATGACTTGGAAATTAATATGATTTGAACTTCATGATTCTTTCCCTCAGATGTGGTTGAAGTAGTGTGAGCTCATCATCAAGAAGCAGTTAGCTCTTCTCTCCAGACGGCCTTGTCCGAATCTCGTCTTCTGCTACTGATCGGCTCTACTAGCTCTAGTGACACAAGGGGCGGTTTTACTCGGTGTGACGCCTTAGCAGACCACATAAAAGCATCCGTGCTCCCTGCTAGGTTGCAGGAATGAGTTTTCTTAATGCCATCACTGAATTCCAATGGAGGAAATAAATTACTCATGCATTTTCTGATGGTTAAGAAATTTTCCAGAGTCTTGGCTGCCTCGTTTTCATCATGCCCAGGTTCCATTACCAAAGAGGAGTTGATGTGATTTTGACTAGCAGGCTGATACTGCTTAGGAAAACCAACTAAGTAAAATGTCTTAGTCATATATCCCGGGACAAAATTTCACAGTCAACTGTATAAGAGACAGAATTTTGTAGTTACGGGGAAAAATGCTAGACGTGGAGGGAAAAACCCTTGTGGTCTTGCTTTATTAACTGATTAATTTTGTCCGTTTGGGCACGCTGCTTTAACCTCTCTGAGTCTGTCTTCCTCATCTGTAAACGTGAAGGTAGTCCCGATGGCGTCTGCTCTAACTACCTCGTGTGGTGGTTCAGAAATTCACATGTGCTGACTGTGAATGCTCACTAGCAAAGTGCTGGGAAGATCTATGTAAATGTAAGGGTTTAAAAATGTTGTCGTAATGATAATGAAACTCAGAGTGACAATTGTGATCTGAATCTTGGCATCCCATTATGTGTAAGAGAACATTAAATGGGTGCTTGGATGCTTTTATGTGTTGGTATAGTGACAGTGTTCAGTGTTTGAAAAATGCAAGTCACCGAAGGAACGATTTTGCCATTCAACACTGACATCCGTAAATGAAAATAGCTTGAAGTACCTCCTTTGTTTCAAAAATGGTTAAAGGCAGCTTTCAAAGATACGAACAATAGAAAAAGAAGAAAAAAGAAAGTGAGGAAATGGGATGTGGAATGAAGCAAAGGGTTAAGTTAGGACCCAGAACGCATCCCGCGAGGCTCTGTACTATTTGTGAGGGGTGAGCCAGAGATTTGGTTCGGAGCTTTCCTGCAGCCAGTGCGATGAGGGAACCGTAACCAGCCGTGTGAATCATGGTGCCCATGAGGCTAAATAATGAAGCAGGGCTATTTCTAATAATGAGACACGAGATGGTGATTTCCCCAGGGCCCCCCTTAAGAGGACGGTACGTGATGACCAACATCCTACAAAACATGTTGATGATTAAGCATCTGTACGTTTTTTGAGTTTGTTATTAGTGTGACTGCCAGATGAGAAATTGACAAGTTCATTGTTAGCAGGCTTTTAGTTACTTGGTTATAATCATGATGTGTTAGGCCTAGAAATAACCTCCGAGAACACCTTGCTGCCCCTCCTGTCTTACGGGCTGGGGACAGTGACCTGCACGGGGATGGGTGTCGGCTCAGGGTTACCTGTGCTTTGTGTCAGCACAAGAGCTCCGAGTGAAAATAGTTTGCTCTGAGCCCATTCCGGGTGGTTGTGGGAGCTTTCCTTGTCTCAATATAAATACCATTTGGCGCTTTCAACATGTTTCTAATTGTGAGTTTAGCAGTTTACTGTGGTGGGTTTTTTTCTGGCTGTTGGTTGTACAAGCGTAGAAGCTATCGGATTTGATGGCATCTCCCTATACTGCTTGTTTTGTTCTGTTTCATTTCCACTGTGGAAGTTACTGATAAGCCTGACAAATTGACCAGAAACTTATAGAGAACAGGTCTCAATATGTAAAATTTCGGAAATTTGCAAATGTACCGCCTGGGATGCCCATCCTCATTAAGCATCCTCAGCACTATTGTCAAAGGCATAACCGGAAAATGTAGAAAGGCATTGATATTTTAAGCAAATTAAAATAAAGCCCCAGATCTTCATTTCGGAACCTAGATGGAGCTTAAAAATATTGGTTAAAAGCCTAAGGGAATTTTAGGTTGGCTTCTTGAGTGAGCTTATTTGCTCATATTCATGGAAAGTTCTGATGTGAGTAGCAGTTGTTCAAGAGGTTCCTGTGGTTGTTTTAGAGGCCGATTAAAACAAACTTCTTTCATCAAGGAGCCATGAGATCAACCCTGGGAATACAGGGGGCCCAGGTTCTAGAGAAAGTAAAGGTGGGTCTCCAAGAGGATTAATCAGTGGGCTTGAAGGTTTTAGAGAGATTTGACTGTTTATGGTCAGTTTGGGAGGCAAACTGTTGCTTGTGTTGTTGAGAGAGGCGTACTTACAGTCTTTTGACCTGGGGGGTAGTGAGTCATGGGCGGTAAACACCGGAAGCAGTGATATTAAGAAGCCATCTGTCGTATCTGTCTCCCAGACAAGGTTGAATGACTTTGCCAAAGTCACAAAATAGCCAGGGACATGAGTTTTCTCCAGCTTCGAGATGTGTGGGGATAAGCGGGGGTGGAGAGGAAGAAGAGGCAGTGCAGATGTTAAATCTCTTCTCCATCTGCCTTTTTGCTTCCTCATTTGTACAATTAAAAATTGGGGCCAGATTATCTCAAAGCAACTTCATGAACCTAAAAAGAATTCCTCTTGCAAAGTGTAGGTGTGGGAGATGTAAGTACTTTAAAAGTAATCTTTCTCTGTCTTTTAAAAAACCCCCAGCCTACCTAAAAAGCGTTTTTCCTCTAAAAGGAGTTAAAGGAGTAAAAACCTGAAGGCTACTGAGATAAACAGGGCGGAGGCACAGACTATTATCCCCCTTCTGCTCTGTGTAGCCTTGTGAATGAACATGTTGGCCCAAGAAATGGAACGCTGCCTCTTTTCCATCTTACTGACAGCAAAATAAATTTGATGTCTTTTATCTCAAACATATGCACTTGCTAAGCCAATGTGTTAAGATATAAAACATATACTGCATTTTTTTTTTTACTCAAATTTCTAGCATGTAGTTAAAGTATAACACATTTCCCTGGACTGGGTACTGCCCAGATGCGGTTTGGGTGAGGCCTTTTATCCTGCCCTCCCCCCTTTTTTCAAATACTACTGTTCTTTGACCCTGGCATCTTAGAATTTGCCTACTGAATTCGTGGTCTGTGCAAGGACTTGACATTAGAGTGACACTGTGACTTGAAACATTTGGCAAGATGCAGTATCGTGGGGTTAAGCAAAGTCTTGGCTGGGGCTCTTTCTGTTGCTGTAGGTGATGAGTGTGAGGAGGTTCACAAAAGAAAAGGTTGGGCACAAGGGCAAAGATGGGGCCCATCCTGAGCCACTGATCTCTCTGTGTGTCCGTTTGCTAGGTCCTACGGTGAGTCGTTGTCTGGCTTTCCAGAAGGAGTGAGTCAGTCATGAGGAGTCTGATGCAGAGAGAGGTCATCTTTTAGGTCTGTGGATGGTGGGAGAAGCTGGGGAGATGGAATAGTATTTCGTATGGGAGTGGCAACGGGAGAAGAGAGAGAAGGCGGATACACTTTTGCTACAGGGTCTAGAGAAGTTGTGGTCCGTCACAGGTTATGTGGCCAGAAAGCTTAGAGCTTGTAAAGTGACGTCACACACATCGTCTCACTGACTCCGGGTGGAGAAAAGAGCGGGGGCAAGGGAGGAACCGTGCAGGTGTCCCTGGCAGCATGAGCCAAAGACATCTAGGGAGTCCCTGGGGCCTGGGACAAAGCTCCGATTTCCTCTTCCCAAGCGCCAAAGTAGCTTCTTCCTCCTTCCCTTTCTGATCCTGTCCATGGGCAGCCGCTCTGGTCCTGATGTTTCCCACAGAGCCATATGCAGGACAGAGCCTGGACTCCCGCCTGTGTGGCATGAAGTCCTCTTGGGCTCGCCATGCAGATGGCTCCCCTTTGTCTCAGAAGAACTGTTTTGCACAGAAGAGGGAGATGTGGTGGCCTGAGAGGCTCTGAGTTTTTGTCTGGTTTTGTCAGACTGAAGACAAGCCACAGCGCAGCTCTAGTTGTCAATTCCCTTCTCTTTACAGCGGGAAATTTGCCTGGATGACCTCGGGTCCCTTTCAAGAGCTCTTAGAGATGGTTCCCAGCCCTGGGACTGCTTCTTGCTTAAGGATGGATGATGCTGCCTTTTCACGTTCTCCGATTCCTGTCATCACGTTTGCCTTGGCGTCTTTTTCTCCTTCAACCTCAGTTCACGCGGTGCTTTTCTCAACTGTTTCTGCCCCTTGGTATTTCCTTATGTTATCTTTGCCCCTTCCTCTCACGGTATGGTCCCATGTTAGCCAAAGGCAAGAATTAGATTTTCCATTCTGTGCATTGGTAGTTCTTTGTCTTCAGACATTTTTTGATATCAAAGGAGAGTTGTGGGAAGAAAAATCAGGTCAGGGACCTGAATTAATAAATCTAGAGACATTTCAAAGCCTCTTTCTTACCTCATTAATTGATCTTTGTATCACCATTCGTCTGAGGAGAACAGGAGGACATCTTTTTTCCAGCTAATTCACGGGCCCTGTATTATAACATGTGTTTTAGGGTTCCAAGAAAATGCCAAATAAAAATTAATATATTGTATTTTTCGTTTGTTACCTATATATTTTTGGTTGACTTTAAAATTTTAAACACTTTGGAACTGCCAAGAAAGTTAGAGGATTAATGCAAAGAATTCCCATAAGCCCTTCACCTGGATGCCCCAAATGTTAACATTTTACTTCATCACTGTCTCTCTGCTCTTCAAAAATGTTGAGTTTTGATATATATCTTTCAATATAGGTAGGTATGTATTTTTTTTCTGGATCATTTGAAGGTAGTTACTGATGTGTTTCGATACCTTGAAATATTTCAGAATATATTTCCTAGAAAAGAAAAACAAGAGAAAAATCCTTCTTTTCCATTTCCCCCCTTTTGCTCTATGACCCAACCTAGAGTCACACGTTGTTTTTGTTGTGTCTTTTTAGTTTTCTTCAATGAGGTCTGGTCTCTTAGTCTTCTCTTTTTACTTTGATGAGTTGACATTTAAAAAAAATTTTTTTTTAATTTTTTAAAAAGATTTTATTTGAGAGGAGAGAATCCCAAGGAGTCTCCCCACTGAGTGTGGAGCCAGACATGGGGCTCAATCTCACAACCCTGAGATCGTGACCTGAACCAAAACCAAGAGTCAGACACTCAGCTGACAGTTACCCAGGCCCCCTTGATGAGTTGACATTTTTGAAGAGCACCTGCCTGTTAGTCTGTCCACGTTGCTCGCAGTGAGATGGTGTGCTTCAGGCCACAGGACCTCAGCTGTGATGCTGTGTCCTCAGGGCGTCAAATGAGGGACATCAGTGTGTCCAGTGCTGACGATGTTAACTTCTGTCACCCCGATGACGTAGTGTGTGCCAGGTTCTCTGCTGTGAAGTAGTAAATGTTTTGTATCCAGGGATTTGAAAGTGATTAATAAGTTTTTGATAAGGAGATACTTGGACATTATTGAAATATTCTATTCCTCATCAGACTGTTACCCTCTGTTTTTAGTTACGCTGATTATTTTATAACCTCATCATTCCTTCTAAATTTATTAATTTAACTCAACAGTAAAAAAAGATATATACACAGTATATCATGGATTTTTATTTCTTCCAATATGTTATAATCCATTGCTCTCAATATTTATTTTGATGTTCAAAATATTACAGATTTGGCCAGTGGAAGCCCTTTCAAACTGCCCCCCGAGTCCTTCTGAAATTCTTTAAACAATTTTTTACTTTCTGCTCTAATTAGATGTTCTGGGCTCAGCTAGTACCTTCTCGCCCCAGGCCAGGAATCAGTCATTTCTCCAAAGAGCACTAGTTCCTTTCAGTGGAGAGTGGTATTTGGAAACAGGGTCTGGGTGGTGGGTGTGCTTACTGCTACTGAAGTATCATTGTTTCTAGGCTCTTTCAGCAGGAAGAACTAGGAATTACACGCACACATACACATGCAGACATTTGTATGTCTTTCCATATCTAACCGTAGATGTTAAGAAACTTGATTTCATATAATGACCTTCAATTCTAGTCCCACAGCACAGGGCTTATTCTCGTTTTATCCCTTAGTGTGTTTGTATCTCCCTTCTCCAACTAGAACCCTGCTTCTAGTGTCCTTAGTATATTTTTTCCCTCAATTTCCTGGCCTCGTGGGCTGCCTCCTGGGCCCTAACCTCTTTAAATAGCAGTCACGTGGGGCAGGCCCCCATCCCTGCCCTTCCTACCATGGGCCTAATGCACATGCCGACTCTACTGACCAAGGAGTCTCCTTCCCCTCGGCTCAGCTGTATGACTTGCGAGCTTTTAAAAAAACTGTAGATGTTCTGGGTGGCTCAGTTAGTTAAGCGTCTCATTCTTGATTTCGGCTCAGGTTGTGGTCTGAGGGTCATGGGATTGAGCCCCGCGTTGGGCTCTGCACTGGGTATGGAGTCTGCTTAAGATCCCCTCTCTGCCTCCCTCTGCCCCTCTCCTGCTCACGTTCTCTCTCTCTCTCTCAAAGAAAAAAAAAAAGATTAACATATTAACTTTTTTTTTTCATTGAAAGATGCTTAGAATAGGGATTGCTTTAACTAAGGTAAAATTCTTAGTGGTATTTTTTCATCTTTCTCTCTGTTCAATATGGGAAGGAAAGAAGGAACTGATTTCTAGATATTTTAATGATACTTTAAGTGTCTTGGATTTGATCTCATTTCTTGAGGGGTGGGCTCAGTGGGTTAACAGTGCTTCAGAATCCTTTTTGAATCTTGAGACACATAGAAAATGGTGGCATTTGTACAGCACACAGAGTTAAATGGATAAGATTCATAGGGGATGCAGTCAACAGGCTTGGGGGCTGTGGGTGCTCAGGCGACCCTTGTCTCTGTATATCCATCATCCAGCAGGGACACAGCTTTGACAGCTCTGGCTTCGAGCATGGCACTCCTGAGCTGCCAAGATACTGCGAGGACCTGACGCAGCTGTCTTTAGCCTGCGGACCTGATGGTTGGCTAGTTGTCTGTTGGGTTTGCACCACTGGTCACAGGGGGACCATGTTAGAGGAAGTGGGCAAGCCTTGTCACGGTAGATGCAAAGCTTGGAGCACTTGGCTGCATCAGAGGAGGATTCACTAATCACGTCCAGTAATGGAGGATCACTGGAAAGAAAAAGAAAAAAAGGAATATAAAACTAAATTAAAACAGTGTCTATCCCAAATTCATTTATTTATTATTCAGTAATTACTTACCAAGTTCTACTTATGTGCCAAGCGCTGTTTGAGTTAATAAGGATACAGCGATGACCAATTTTGGCTCTCGTGGGGCTCCTATTTTAGAGGAGGAAGCAGGTAATAAAGAAATAAATAATGAGGAAGAATTACTTCAGATAGCTCTGAAGGAAATAAGTCATAGGAGTGTTTTAAGGCGGTGGTCGGCAGGCATAAGCTGTTTGGTATGTTGTGATTTGTTTTTTTTAAAACCTCAGTTTGGCTGATAATGCG
This sequence comes from Ailurus styani, assembly GCA_002007465.1. Classification (NCBI taxonomy): domain Eukaryota; kingdom Metazoa; phylum Chordata; class Mammalia; order Carnivora; family Ailuridae; genus Ailurus; species Ailurus styani. Next base: position 834,393 of record LNAC01000203.1, read on the forward strand.
GGGCATGGATTTTAAGGAGCAGGAGTGGGTGTGGGACCCCAGGAAAAAGATGATGATGATGTAGACTTGGCTGTCCAATGTGGTAGCCATTAGCCCTGTGTGGCAGCTTGAACTTAATTCCAAATAAACGAACGTATCTGATAAATGCTACAACATAGATGAACCTAGGAATATTATGCTAACCGAATAAGCCACACGAAGATTGACACTATGTGATTCCATTTCCATGAGGGCCCTAGAGTAGTCAGATTTATAGAAACAGAAAGTAGAATGGTGACTGCCAGGGGCTGGATGGGAGGGGGATATAGTTTCATGGGTAGAGTTTTAGTTTTGCGAGATGAACAGAGTTCTGGAGTTTGATGTACAAGGATATGTGTTTAACCATTCTCTACTGTACACTTAAAAATGATTAGAATGATAAATTTTATAAGTATATTTTATCACAAATTAAAAAAAGGCAAAAAAAAAAGAGCTAGCCAACATTTTCTCTGTGATAACGTGAGGGATAAGAAATTTGTGGAGTAAGAGGAGGATAAGAGGAGAAAAAGGGATGAAAAGAATAGCAAGAGGGTGTGAGGCCAGGGTTGAAAGAGGGGGAGAGAGATCTAACCTAGCCTGTCCCAGGAAATAGCATATGAGAAGGGAATTAAAAACGTTTATTTCCACCCCCCTCAGTAAATTCACATCAAACTCACTGTTTTCCTCAGTTGCATCCGGTGCACTTCAAGTGCCCGTTAGAAATCTGTGGCTGGGGCCTACCGTGTTGGAACAGTCCCGGGATCACAGGAAGTTCTGTTGGGCAGCTCTGGTGTGGACCGTGTGGCTGCTATGGCCGTGGGCAGAAGTGGATGGACTGGGGATGGATTCGGGGAATATCCCAGTAGAACTGGTTGACCGACAGGGTATGGTGGAGGAAGGGAAGCCGCAGGTTCAGGATGATGTGCGACTTTTCTGCCTGAGCAGCTGGGCTGGACTAGATGAGCCTGGAGAGAACAGAGTCCGGCATACCAACCGACAGAGTTCTGCTTCAGGCATGTCGTACGGTCTCTTCTAGGGCAGAATCTAAATACATCTTTTTTTTTTTTTTTAATTTTTTTTTTTTTAAGATTTTATTTCTTTATTTGACACAGAGAGAGAGAGAGATCACAAGTAGGCAGAAAGAGAGGAGGAAGCAGGCTCCCCGCCGAGCAGAGAGCCCGATATGGGCCTCGATCCCAGGACCCTGAGATCATGACCTGAGCCGAAAGCAGAGGCTTTAACCCACTGAGCCACCCAGGCGCCCAGAATCTAAATACATCTTGATGGAGGTAGAGGGAGAAGGAAAAGTCCATTTTGATGAGCTTTTCCATCCCATAAAAGCTGCTAAATAAGTCCCATATGTTTGTAAGTCCTCGTCTTGCTTTAATTTTAAAGAGGCCATTATTGTCTGTTGGTTGTTTTATTAAATACTATTTCATGCTGCCGCAAAATTTAATTCCACAGAAATCCCTTTGTTTATTTTAATTTTGTTTGAATTGTGATTTGAGATGCCAACTGAAAGTGACCAGAAAATGGGGAGTTTGTTCTTGATTATTTGCTGAAGAGTTACTTGTTAAGGGACCAGAGGTACAGGACCCTGGCCCTGGCTTATGACAGGTAAATCAAACCATACTAGCCTTACCTTTTTTGGAGCGTAACACTTTAACATCTGTAAGCAAGGCATGTCTTCTACAAGAGGAACCGCTGGGGGTGAGGGTACTGCCAGGGGCCTCCTTTAGACTCGAACGCCATGTGTCAGTCCTTTCCAGAGGCGATGCGTTCAGATCCCGGGACGTTCCGAGCTGTGCCCTGGATGTGTGCCTACACCTGCCGCTTTTCACTCTCAGAGATCTCTGCCAGCGTTGCCCTCTTTGGGGAGGGCGTCCCTTGCTGGCCAGCATTTAGGGACAGGGGCCCTGTATGGACGGCGGTCAAGGGGGTGGGGGGAGGCTGTTTGTAAAAATGTTGCAGCGCTCTCTCGGCTGCTGGCCTGCGCACAGGTATGGCGTCCGGGCCAAGTGCACGAGTCCCGGCCACGCTCCGTGCACGTCCCTGCACACGTTCTTCTTCTTCTTCGGCTGCCGGGTGTGGGGTTGACCCCTTCTGTGTTCAGAGACCCATCCCCCGGTGCCCTGCTTCACGTTTCCAGACCCCGTCTAATTGTGCCACGGCAGTGGGGGTGATCGCAGAGGGGCTGACACAAGCAGACTGGAGTTGACTTTGAAAATGTTCCGTTTCCTTTGTTCGCTTCCCTCACGCATTTCCCAGCGTCACGGCTCCTGGCAGCAGCCGTCGCCTTAGCGTGGCTCCGTCCCCCTTTGAATGCTCACTCTTTCACGGATTGAGGTCTCCATTCTTATGCTGTTGGGCAAAGCAGATTGATTCCAATTTGCTATTCAGGAGAGGAGGAGTTTTGATTTTTAATATAATGCATGTGACATTCCTTGTCTGCTTCATCTCTTTCTGTTGTGACAGCCCCCTCCCCCACATCCCGCTCATCAGATAGAGAATGAATATTTACAGATCCATAGCTGTCGGAGGAATAAACTTACAGGCAAGCGTGAGGCGTTCTGAAACCTGAGTCCTAGGCCGCCCTGGCCTTTGGGTGGGCTGGAAACCACAGAGATGCGGAGAGAGGACTAAAACCAGAGAGCCAGGTGTGCATCGTGGTGAACTTCCGTGTGGCTGCTGGGCACTGGTCTCCCCGCCTTCCTTCAGAACCCCGGTGGGTTCTCCAACGGGTTTGCCAATTCAGTCCACATTTGCTCCCTACATGGAATTAATTTGGAACCAAAAAAGAAAAACTGCCCTGGCATCTGTCTATTCAAATAGAAAGGAAAGTCAAAGACTTAAAACAAACAAACAAACAAACAAACAAACCCAACCAACCTTCTTTAAGCATATGTGATAAATTTGTATGGACATGATTTTCTCAAACATTCGGGTGGCTGCCGCAGGACCACCCCACCCGAGAACATGGAGTCCAGCATCAGGATGAGTGTTCTGTTTGGATTTAGAATTGCCTTAGAACCAGATTTTTGATTTTCACATTCTCCTCTATCTGTCCCAATACTGCAGAACCATTTTAAGAACAGGATTTTGAAAATGATGGAGTTTGCCTTTCTTTTAAAGGCAAGCAAATACCAAGCAAGTATTGTGGTGCTGTTGAAGAAAGCAAACACTGAAAGCTGGAACCTGACTCCACAGTAACACAGTGTCACGAAGGAACTTTGAAGTGGTTCAATTACACAGACATGTTTTCAGAGTCTAGAGCTTTCAGTAGGTATTGGAAAGGGAAGCTGATGACGGGAATATTCACTGCATCGAAACTGAATCATAGAAAGATGATTCCATGGCACCGGCCCAGGCGATGGCATTAAAGTAAAGCTCCAGGGTTTTTTGACGCTTGGAAGATGAAAGCGGAGCCTGGGAAAATCCAGGAATCTTTTCTCAGCAGAGTGGCGATGGGGCCAAACAGATTTGTTCCTCAACCATAAATGCTAAGCCCCATGTCATCCTCCGCAAAAGTTTGCTGTCGTAATTCACAAGCGAGGCGAACTCCTTTCCCGCCTGAAAGTGCGGGTGTCTGTACCATCTGTGCACGTAGTTACATGCGCACACACGTGCGCACACGTACACGCGTGTGCGTATGCCTGTCTCTCACCTGCCTCTCACAGGCAGGCATATGATCAGTGACTGCGTGCGGTTCAGACCGGTTCTACTTGGCCACTTTCAAAGGTGATGTGGGACGGTTTGCACGTTGATTTATTTGCTCGGATGTTTGCCCTCTTCTCCAACGAGGAGGCTGGGGGTGAGCTTGGCGAAGTTTTGCTTCTTTGTTCACGAGGCTAAGTTTTCGATCTCTCTTCTCTGTTCTTGAATATTGGCTCATCTGTGCCCGAGTCAGCTCGCGCTCTCTGAGGGCAGAGCTTCCATTTTTACCCTAATGACCATTTATACAAGGCTGTTTAAACCACAGAGTGCTGTCCTGCTCAGTTTCCCTTAACTTTCACAACCAGGAGAGGTGGGCGAGTATTTTTAAAGTCTAGATAATCTTACGGGGGAATTTCCTCCTGGGTAAGTGACGAATATGTGTTATTTGCCATTGTCCAGCCTTATAATTTTTTCCCGGTCTACCAAGTGCCCTTCATATTCTGACATGTTTCCCGGCAACATGATTTGTAATCTCAGTGGTGTTAGGTGCTGCGGTAGTGAAGGAAGATTTCATTTTGTGCACGATGTGGAATTATGAAATAACCTTGGCCTTGGGAGAGAAAACAGCAGCCTTGGAGACTTTATGACTGGGGATAAAGAGCTATCAGGAAGGAGTTTTCTTGTTTTTCACCAAAAGAAAGAAAATGGCGTGTGACATGCCCTGCCCATATTGTCTTTTCATTTTAAGTTAATTAATTTGAATGTGTGATCTCTCTTGTTCTTCCCAGTTTGGGGGCTCTTGGAGAGGAGGCACCCGTGGCTTTCTGTCCTGAAGCTTCGCACGGCCCCCTCACTTAGGGAGATGCTTAGTAGATGTGGGGCGGATTGAATTGCAAAACAGAAGGTACATGCCACAGATGGAGATTTTGATTGGCCGCTGGTTCTGACACATGTTGTGACACTAAGTAATTCAGGAGATGTTTTTCTCCCCAAGTTTGCAGAAATTCTCTGCCTGCTGGGGCTAACCATTTGACACATTAATAGCTTTGAAACAGAATATGGGTCAATTTTGCCACTGCCTCCTTTCCGCAAAAATGCATACTTGAAAGCTTTTATGACAAGATGATCAGAGAGCAGAATTTATTTCTGAGCAATTATCTTACTTTCTGTTAAAGTTTGTTCCATTAACTTTCATCACGAGTTTTGTGGGATATGCGCTGGGGCAGCAGAGGCTCTGCAAATCGTCTCAGTGCGATAGTGTCATTAGAACCCACACTCCCGCCGTCACCCTCCATCCCCTTCCCCGGGCTTTTTTTTTTTTTTAATAGAACCCATCTCACTGAAGTTGTTTGTTTTGCTTACGTGTTTATTTTTTGCCTTCCCCACGATAGTGTAAATGTCACGGAAGCAGAGGATATGATAGGTGACCCTCGTGTCTAGAACAGAACCGGGCACCTTGTCGATGTTCGATTAAGTGTGCTTGTTGAATGAGTGAATTGAATGAATGCATGGAATTATTGGTGCTCTGAGCCTGTGCATATTATTCGTTCATTCACAAATGTTAATCAAGTTCCTGTTCTGTTCCCAGTGCTTCTCCGTATGCCAGTTTCAGCGGTGAACAATGTGCAGCGCCTGTGTTTGCAGATGATAACGCCTAGTGCCGTGCTGACCAATATGGCAGCCACATGTGGTTGTGTAAACCTAAATAAAATAAGATGAAGTAAAATAAAACAAAAACCTCAGTTTCTTAATTCCCCTAACCACATTTCATGTGCTTACACATAGCCGGCGGCTACCGTATTGGCAGCACAGATAGAGAATATCTCTGTTATCATAGAAGGTTCTGTTGGATAGCATGTACTTCGTGATCAGATGGGTCAGTCTGTGGGCACTTACACTCCAGAAATACACAGTCTATGCTGTGTCAGGAGTAAGCACATGTTTCAAATGGAACATGCAGAGGAAGGCTCTAGCCTAGGGTGTGGCTGGGTTGTTGGAGGTGGCTTTCCGGAGGAAGGTCTTCTAAACTGAGACATGGAGAACGAATAGGGACGAGGCAGGCTGAGGAGGCGGGCAAAGTACGGCCAGTGTTGGAGTCAACAGAAGCAGCAGGAGGAAGGGGGCTAGAGTAACGCCTTAACCTGGTTAGTTCCAGGAGGACTTGGGATCTTATTCTGAGGTCTACACAGGAACGGATGGAAGGTGCATGAGGATAAGCCACTTCCTGGCAGGCACATAACATCTGTCAGCACAGCTTCTGTCTCCTCAGACCCAGCCCCCCATCAATCTGTATCCCGTTCCTCTCGAACCCTCCTGCTTCTTGTTTGACTCTTCCCCATTTTGAGTCCACCAAACTTTGAATTCGATCTTCTTATTCACTTGCTGAAAGCACTTCATTATGTCCCTATACCACTAAGGATAAAGCCTGTACTTTTGAATATGCTTGTGAGGCTCTTTATGGTCTGACCTGTTTGCTTTTCTAGAATTTCTCTTTCTTCTCTTCACCTGTCTCACTATGACCGAGAAGTACCCCTTCTCCAAGTGTTCCATCTCTCCTGCCTCTAGGCCTTTGCACCTGCTGTTCCCTCTGCACAGAAAACTGTTCCCGTCACTTGCCTCCCCTTGTTTCCGTACTTGCTTTTCAGACCTTAGCTGAGAGTGAGTTTGTTCAAGACTCCCTGATACTGACCTCAAGCTAAGGTGCCGCATCTGTGTGCCCGGTCACACCCGCACATCCCTGTGTTGTAGACCACGGCACACTGTTCTGTTTCACCTGCTCATATGTCTGTAACTCTTAGCCCTGGGTCTGCAAGGCACCACACCCGCCTTGTTTCTGGTTTTGCCCCGAGTACCCAGCATCGTGCATCAGTGAATCCTTGCTTCTGAATGAACAAATAGATCTGATGATCCATCTGTTTCCAAGGTGTGATCAGCCCCACGTATGGTTTTGAAGCAAAGCTGTGGCCCATTAGAGGAAACTCCTAAAACTCAAACATGGTGGGGAAAAGAGATGGACGTCAGTCCAGGAGGAAAGCAGATCAGTGACCCTTGTTGTTTTTATGCTTGATTTTTTTTACTTTATTTTTTCACTGATCCAAGATTCATTGTTTATGCACCACACCCAGTGCTTCATGCAGTACGCGCCCTCCTTAATACCCATCACCAGGCCCACCCCCTCCCCTCTAAAACCCTCAGTTTGTTTCTCAGAGTCCACAGTCTCTCATGGTTCATCTCCTGCTCCGATTTACCCCAACTTACTTTTCCTTTCCTTCTCCTAAAGTCCTCCATGTTATTCCTTACATTCCACAAGTAACTGAAACCATATGATAACTGACTTTCACTGCTTGACTTATTTCACTCAGCATAATCTCCTCCAGTCCCATCCATGTTGATGCAAAAGTTGGGTATTCATCCTTTCTGATGGCTGAGTAGTATTCCATTGTATATATGGACCACATCTTTATCCATTTGTCTGTTGAAGGGCATCTCGGCTCTTTCCACAGTCGGGCGTTTGTGGACATTGCTGGTATGAACATTGGGGTACATATGGCCCTTCTTTTCACTACATCTGTATCTTTGGGATAAATACCCAGTAGTGTAATTTCAGGGTCATAGGGCAGCTCTATTTTTAATTTTTTGAGGAATCTTCACACTGTTTTCCAAAATGGCTGCACCAACTTGCATTCCCACCAACAGTGAAAGAGGGTTCCCCTTTCTCCACATCCTCTCCAACACTTGTTGTTTTCTGTCCTGTTGATTTTGGCCATTCTAACTGGTGTAAGGTGGTATCTCAATGTGGTTTTGATTTGAGTTTCCCTGATGACTAGTGATGATGAACATTTTTTCATGTGTCTGTTAGCCATTTGTATGTCTTCTTTTTACTGAGGTGTAATTTCATATATAGCTCGCCCACTTGAAGCATACAGTGCAGTGACTTCCGATGAGTTTATAGAATTGTGCAACCATAATCCAGTTTGGGACATGTCTGTCACCCCAGTGAGAGTCCTCATGTGCGTTTACGGCTGCTTCCTAGTCCCATTCTTAGTTCTATGTGGTCATGAGTCTACTCCTGTCTCTGTGAATTTGCCTCTTCTGGCCATTTCATACAAATGGGATCACATAAATGTGGTCTTTTGTGTCTGACTTTCACAGAGCAAATTTTAAAAAAAAAAGATTTATTTATTTATTTTAGAGAAAGAACATGGGGTGGGAGTAAGCACATGTTTCAAACGGAACATGTAGAGGAAGGCTCTAGCCTAGGGTGTGGCTGGGTTGTCGGAGTGGGGAGGGTGGGGAGGGGCAGAGGGAGAGGGAGAAAGAATGCCAAGCAGACTCCCTGCTGAGGGTGGAGCTCAACGTGGGGCTTAATCCCAAGACCCCAAGATCATGACCTGAGCCTAACTCGAGTCAGATGCTTGGGACACCTGGGTGGCTCAGTCAGTTAAGTGGCTACCTTCAGCTCAGGCTATGATCCCAGGGTCCTGGGATCGAGCCCTGCGTTGGGCCCCCTGCTCAGTGGAGAGCCTGCTTCTCCCTCTCCCTCTTCCTGCTGCTCTGTCTACTTGTGTTCTCCCTCTATCTTTCTGTCAAATAAATAAATAAATAATCGTAAAAAAAGAAGAGTCAGGTGCTTAACCAAGTGAGCCACCCAGGTGCCTTTCCCTTAGCAAATGTTTTCAAGAGTCATCCATGTTGTAGCAAGTGCCCGTATTTAATTCTTTTTATTTTTGACGGTATTGCATTATATGGATGTACCACATTTTATTTATCTCTTTATCAGGTTGTAAACATTTGGGTTGCTTCTACTTTTTGTCTCTTACGAATAGCGCTGCTATGGACATTTCTGTTGAGATCTTTCTGTGGATGTATGCTTTCATTTCTCTTGGGGGAATATATGTTGGAGTGGGATTGCTAAATCAAAAAAAATTTTAAAAATGTTAATTGTAAAATTCACAGGACATTAAATTTATCATATTTATTATTATTATTATTATTAATTTTTATTTTTTATTTTTAAGTAGGCTCCACACCCAGTGTGGAATCCATTGTGGGGCTTGAACTCACAACTCTTGAGATCAAGACCTAAACTGAGGTTAAGAGTTGGGTGCCCAACTGACTAAGTCTCCCAAGCGCCCTTTACCTTAATTATTTTTAAGTGGAAAGCTCAGTAGTATTAGATACATTCATATTTGTTATGTAGCCAATGTCCAGAACTCTTTTTCATCTTACAGAATGAAAACCCTATACCTATTAGGTAACTCCCATTCTTCTTTCCTTCCAGCTGTGGACAACCATCATTCTGTGTTCTGGCTCAGTGAGTTGAGTTGGACTAATCTCAGTACCCATATAAGTGGAATCCTACAGGGTTGTCATTATATCAATATCTATATATATCTATATCATATATGTCATTTACATGACATGTATACATGATATATGTGACACATTTTGTTTATCTGTTCATCTGCAAATGAACATGGGTTACTTCCACCTTTTGTCTGTTGTGAATAATGGTGCTATGACTGTGGGTGTGCACATTAAATCTTTGAGATCCTGCCTTCAGCTCTTCTGTGTATATACCCAGAAACGGAGTTGCTGGATCATAGGGTAGTTCTGTGTTTAATTTTTTGAGGAACCTCCACACTGTTGTCCAGAGTGGCTGCACCAAGGTCCAGTTTCTCCACAGGCTTGCCAACACTTATTATTTTCTGTTAAAAAGAATTTTTTTAAAAAATAGAACCATCCTAATGAGTGTGATGTTTAACATTTTAAGAAATTGTCAAACTGTTTTCCAAAGTTGCTAGACCATTTTATATTCCTACCATGAGTGACCTTTGTTTGTAAGAGCTCACTTTAACCAAGGCTGCATACTCTTTGATCCCACCACCTGGTGTTGTGAGTTGACAGTAACATAGTGTCTCTCTCGGTAGAGAACAAGGGATGAGTGGGAATGGTGGGGGTGGGGGTGGGGGGGTCTCTTTCTGCAGTGAGGGTGAATGAAACCACCTTTGGGATACTCTGTTTTAGGAGCCTGCTGGTAAACTCACTGCCCACAGCCATCCCAATGAGAATTCATTTTGTGGATTTTGTGAAGAATAGGGCCTAAGTGTACCTTGCATTTATGCAGATCACAAGGAGTCCAAAAGAAATGTCCAGAAAGAACAGGCACAGATTCATACATTTAGGACAATCTGAAATAGCACGGAGAACAAGTTTTCACGGAGCACTGGCCACACGACTAGAATTGAGCTAGATGCTGGTGGGGCATAGGTGGCATGGATGCTCAGGGAATTGAGTCTTGACTGGGGAGACCAGCGTGGCCTACAGGAAGTCATATCCAAGCCTAGAAGACGAGGTTTGGCTAAGTGGGGAAGGGTGTGGTAGCGGCTTTGAAGAGAGGACTGCCTAGGAGAGCTGGAGGTGTTGGAGAGGGCTTCTTGGATGAAGGCATGTAACTGATGGGATTCACCTTGGGGGGCCAATGGGAGAGAAAGCCCAGAGGTGAGATGGCCTGTAGCTTGTTGGTGACGCCCTGAGGAGGCTGCCTTGGTCCGAGCCAAGGGCCACAGGACTGGGCAGGTGCGGCTGCATCCCGATGAGGCTGCCGGGGGCCTGCATGTACCCTCCTTCCTGGGACTAGCAGGGGAAGGGGTGCATTTCCTTCTGTATTTGGAGGTTCTCTTATTTTCTGGGGAGGCTTGCTTATTTTTAAACTGAAGACTTAGGTTTTCTGGATTATAGAATCCTAGCATAAGAAAAAAAAAATCCCCAGGGCAGCTCACTGAAGTTTGCTCTTAAAAAAAAAAAAAAAAAATCCCTGCTTAGCAGTCATAAATAGCTTGCTGGATATGAATTTAAGCAGGCCAAATTTGAAATTCTATTCTAATTCAAAGCATGTTGCACAGCCCTGTTTTCAGATTGGCAATTCAAATGGTTTCCCAGATAATACAGAAGGACGTTAAGATAAACTAAGGCCCCTGCAAAATAGGGAAGGCAATTGGATGCCGAGCCTCACTGATAACAAGAGGCACGATAATCTGATGGTTACTTTCTGGTTGGGTTGTTCAAAGATGGAATGATTAACCACACCACAAATCCTTTATATATTACAAAGCTGTCATAATGGGTACTTTCTGATGTTTTCTCAAGAAGGTCTTTGGGGCTTGTGTTACTGGAATTAGGCTCATTTATTAAGGCTTGAGTTAACTGAGGTATGTATTGCCCCGAAGAAGGCTCCTTTCAGTCAGTAAATACTTAAGGTGTGCCTGCTTCGTGCCAGGCATTGTTGCTGGACTGGAGATACCAAGCTGCACAGATCTTCTTCCCTGTGTTGCGTGAACCACGTCTTCCGTCGTCACGCCACTGATAGTGATAGAAACATTAACGGTGAGGTGACGGGATGTCTCGTGTCGTGATGCCTATGTCGATTTCTTATTGGCAGCCTTAGCCTTAGAACAGTGGTTCTCCGTCATGGGTGGCTTTGGCAGTGCCTAGAGACATTCTGATTGTCATGGAGGGATGCTACTGGATTTTGGTGGATAGAGGTCAGGGATGCTCTCAAACATATGTGCTGCATAGGACTGCCCCCCACAGCAAAGAATTATCCAGCCACGAACGTCAGCCGTACCACGGCTAAGAATCTCTGGTAGAGCAGAACATAAAATGATAGGAATTGTACAAAGGCTCTAGCCATGAGTCTCTCTTTGACAAATGTTGTGATTAATACTGTGAAGAAAAGTGAAGTGGAATCAACGTGACTTAAGGATCCAAGAACACGGCTGGTGCCGTCAGCGTAACACAGACTTGTTACTGATGATGTGTCTGCTGCGAAAAGGATGTCCGTCTTGAGAGGCTTGCTCCCCAAAGGGACTCTGTTGACACTTAGAGGAGGGGATTCCTCGTGTGGGTAACTCTGCGATAGATTGAGGGGTGTTTGGTATCCCCGGCGCACACCATTAATGCCAGGAACGCGCCCAGGCATTATGACAAACCCAGACACTTCCCGTGCTTACAGATCCCTCGAAGGGAGGTCACACAAGCTCCTGGTGACAACCCTCAGCAAGGACACCAGTCAAGGGTCAGGGTGTGGGGGTTCTCAGTAAACTCAGTGACTCCTGTTGGAATTAATTTTACCTCTTTGAGTTGAGTGTCATCATCTATGAAATGGGGAGATGGGTTTAGATCAGGGTCTCCAGCGTGGAGCATGGGCATCCATTTTAGTGTAGAAAAAACTCTCAGAACTTCTATGATTTTACCCATTTTTCAAGTCCCTTTTTAAATGTGGCACTTTTGTGTATATTTTATAATGTGAGTAGCAGCGACCAGTAACATGGGTACGTAACTTATATAAAAATGAATGTACATTTATGAAGGGCATGCCCAGTAATATTTTACTTGAAGGGGTGATCCGTCAGAGAAGTTGGGAACCAGGCCTCTTCCTGTTCTGACAGACTAAGTTACGGGAGGGAATATTGTAGGGGCTAGGGCTTCCTAGCCCTGGATTCACCTCCGCTGAAGGGCACACAAGGTGATGGACATTGGTGTCACCAAGCAGCAGCCACCCACAGAGGTCTGTCTCTCGGCATGTGGAGATTGACAGAGGGCTTTGGGCAAAAAATGACACCTTCTCTTGTCACATAGAATCAGAATTTTTAAAAAACTGGCAAGCAACCAGGGTTTTTCAAATGATTCTCTACACAAGTGTGGAAAATACTGTTCCCTGACAGAAAATTTGATTCACACTTTACAAGGAGCATGGGGACATGGTTGGATTGCATAATCGCCACTCACAAAAGGGCCGTGAGGAGAAAGGCCTCTTCCCATCCCTCCCACTCCAGCACAAGCAGAACAGCGTGCTTGTTCTCAGACACTCAGGCTACACCATGTTGAGCAACTCAGTAGACTTTATATTCTTAAGACCACTCTTGGAAGCTGCTCAGAGGCACGGCTCTCACGCACTCTCCTTTCCATTGACGTCAGGTTGAGGCGCAGGGAGCCCGGCATCCTGAAGACCAGAAGTTGTCCGTGGTCGTCGCGGTCTCGAGATTTAAAATGGAAATGCTCACCATCCCCCCATCTCCGGCCCCTTCATGAGCCGTTCTCCTTTTGTCATTCACTCGGGGGAACGTGTGCTGCTAGTCATATGAAGAAGCCATATTTTAGAAATCAGCTGGTTTCTTAGATTCCTTTTGTGGGGCAAGTATCTGCTTTCACAAATAAAAGCTTTTCTCCCCGGGACCGAGCTAAAATGAAAACTGTAGGCCCGGTTGGGCCTGCACTTGGCAGGCAAAGAGGGTAGTGTGACGTTGGTGGCCTAGAAGTCACTTTGCTCTTGGCGAGGGGGATGACCATTGAGTCCCACATGCTAACTCTGCTGTTTTAAGCACCAAGGCATTGCCGCCGGCTTTGTTCAAGGTACACACCGTATTTCTGTGGCAGTTGAGGTGGAAGTACTTCACCTTAGGAGTTAGAGTTCTAGAATCACTGACCTAAAATGATCTTAAATGATCATTCTGTGCTTCCTTGTCTCCTACCCTGCTCCGAGGCGGTGGAGGGGGGCGGTGGAGGGCACAGCCGCGGGCCAGGCTGCTTGCGGAAGGCCTCCTCCACCCCAGGGACCCTGTGGTCTCGGGCAACCTGTGTATCCCTTCTGTGCTGCTGTCTCCTCACCTGCAGTGCAGGCGTGATGAGAAAAAGAATGCTCCTGTCGTGGCATTTGCCGCGACGACTGAATGGAACGGTATTCATAAGGACCTTGTTCCATGTAAGGCACATGGTAATATGTTAGCTGTCATTATTAACTTTAAACAGGAGAAAAAAAAATCATGGATCCTCCCAGACTTGTCACCTGTCTTCTGAATCACTTGAAAGCACTGTTTTGTGGTAAGGACATATTGGGGGAAAAAATGTCCATTTTAATTCTTGCAAATGTTTCCTTTCCATTCTGAGAGTTTAGGCAAGGCTGGCAGAGGCCACTTGCCCTCCCCACCGTGAGGGGGAGAAGGAGGGATGGAGGGATGGCTGGAGCATGCGGGGCTCTGCATGAGGAGTGGATTTGGGGTTAGATCACAGAATTGAACTGGGTTCTATCATTATGAATTAGGAAGTGTGACCGAGAGGTAGGGAAAGAATGTGATGACTTTTAGATGCTCTCTGGTCTATAGTTCTTTAATATTCAAAGGGCAAGCTGTCTTCGTCGGCTTCCAGCTCCTCTGGATCTACAAAAAAATGCGTTTTGTTTCCGCAGACGTGACTGTCCAAATGGGGGTGTCAAATAGTTGTTTGTCGGTATCAAGGATTTAGCCCCTCCCCTCTTCCTCCCCGCACGGCATGCCAGGTAGCTACGTTGAAATGTGAAAACTGGGTTAATCTCTCAGTTGTACTCAGATTTGACAGGTCACATTTCAATAGACAGTTAAACTGTTCAGCTTTGGTGTAAATTGACCTGGAGTTCATATCTATCAAAGATCTTCATTCAGGCAGTTACACAGTTCTGCATTTTTCACAGATATATCATTTCATTTATGGATGGTATGAACTCCTCATTAGACCTGAGAGCTGGAGGAGTGAGGCCCATGGTTCTGGTAGCCTAGCGACATGCTGTGAGAGACATGATCAAGTACTTTCTTATCTCGTAGACCTCAAAGGTCTGGAAATACGGTGGTTTCTTTAAACGTCCACTGTGTGATTGTAACTTTCTATTGGAAACAGTCATTTTTGTTTGTAGAAAGTAAATCTCTTTTAAGGTTAGGGGATGCCAGCTGCTCTTTGTTTAGTGAAATTTGGCGAACGAGATCTTGTTTTGGCCAGTCCTGTAAATTTTTGGGAGACCCTCATTTACAGCCTCCTTAAGCTTTCTTCTTTCCCGAATGAAGACTTTGATCATTTCAAAAAATGTCTTCAGTAAAAGTATAGGAAATAAAACTAATTTGCAGATTTTCTTGAACACATTTAAGATCCCCTTTCCAGATGGTTCTGTTATAGATTGCCTTAGGTTTATGACCAGAAAGCATAAAGTCTTTCCCTCCATAATTTGAAAGTGGAAGGATCTTGCACCTATTGTTCACTTTCCCTTCTATACCTTCAATTCTCTCCTCTCCTCTAGATCCTTACTGTCAGTTTTCAAACCGGCTTCAGTGATCTTGCTTCTTGAAACACATGAGCAAGCAAACAAACAGTGAACAACCACAACAAACTAAAAACAATCCTCTTGGGACCACAACTCCTCCTTTTTTGGGTGCTGCCTATATTCCTTTTTTTGGTTCACATTTCTTCTAGGAGAAATCATTCACATTTAACTTGTTTGCTAGTCCACTGAAATTGCTTTCTTTGAACCCACTAGTGATCTCCTCTTATTAGCTGGGATTCTTTGTCTTCTCTTGTTGAACCTACCCTAACTGGCTTAAACATAACTGGGAACTCTTGGCTAATGCAACTGAAAATCCTGAAGTGAGTGCTGGCCTTAGGTGAGGCTTAACCCAGTGCCTGAAGTGATTCACAGGGACCTGGACTCTTCTCCATCTCCTTCCTTTGCCTTCCAAGGTTTGGCTTCCTCCTTAACGCTCCTGAGCGCCAGTTACTCACATTTCCCTCCCCAGCTCTAGAATTTCCCCTCTCACGGCAGTGTCTGCAAGCCATTCCAGACTTCACGTCCTCACATTAAACCTTCCAGGAAGGACAGAGTGAATGCGTTTTTCTCAGAAGCCCCAGAAAATACCTCTCTGCATCCCATTGTCTGTCCTGGGTTCCTGCCCATCCCCAAACCAATCAGTTATTCTGGCCAAGATGACGGTTGACTGAAGCCAGTCATGGTCCATTTTGGGGTCTTTGGGTGGGATGAGCACATTCAGGTGACATGATGAGCAGTGGGAAGAGAAGTTCCCAAGGCAAAGTTGGAGTGCTATTAACACAAAGAGAAGAGGGTCTTAGGCAGAGACAATGGCGGCTGCTGTCCTTACAGTGGTCGTAACTTATTCCTTCTCGAAACTTGACTCACTGGGTATCAGCTGCCTTCTGTTGTGGTATCTCTAATTTCTCTGGTTCTCTGCACATCTCCCAGGGCGTCTTCAGTTTCTTTTGGGGGCTCTCCTTAACCTGGCTTAACCAGTAAGCACTGGTTTCCTCAGAACGCAACCCTTTCTTCTTGTTCCTTTTGTTCTCTTTGGTTATTTTTATCATCTGTATCTTCTCAGCTTCTTCTCCCAGATGAATGCAGGGAATCTCCTACTCTTAGAAAAATGAGTTCCTGAAAATGTGTCGGCTGTTTACACATACAAAAGTCAAATATACTCTAGAAGCATTGGGAAATGTGTATGAGAAAATGGTTATAGGGCCCCCAGTGACACCTCTCTTTTTAGATATTATCTTCAACTAGAAGATATTTCCTCAAATATGTACCTGTTTTCCTTAATTTGCTGCTTTTCCTTCCTAATGGATCATGTATTCGTCAACTTAAATCCAGTGACTATCTGGACATGCTTACTAATTTCTGACTTTAATGATACTTATATTTCTTATCATTAGTGTCAACACCTTATTTTTCTTTTTCTTTTTGCCTTTTTTCTTTTGGTTAATGAAATAGTAACCCTAAAGTGTAATATACCCCAGTAACCAAACAATCACCTAAACGTTGTGAGAATACGTTGCTGTTACAGCCAGAACTGAACATCTGGCCGATAAGCACTGTCACCCCATGATTGCTCGGAATATTCATTCATCTGCCGAGGAAACAAAGTCAATATTTGGCATGTGAGAAGTGATTTGTGGATTTTAGTGTACAGAGGTGAAATGGGTGAGGCTTATTACAGCCTACATTCCCAGCCTCCACCTGTATCCAGTTACTTCCAAGATGTCCCTACAGAAATGTCGTCAAGGGCACCTCATCCATCCGTCTGTCCTGCGTCTTCTCACTCAGGTGGAGATACCACTCCCCAGACCCCAGTTCCTCAAAACTGAAACCTGAAATTATTCCTGACACGACCTTTGATTTCATCCATGCACCTTGCCGATTTGATACCCTATGTCCTGAAACTGCCCTCTTTCCATCCCAGTTACCACTTACCCCTAGTTCAGTTATTCTTCAACTGTTCTGTTCAGTCCCAGAAGCCCTTGCGTAGGTCTTTCTTCTTTCATCCATCTTCTGTGTCAGAGGTCAGCAAGCTGTAAAGGGGCAGATAGTAAATATGGTCTCCATCCTTACTCTGCCTTTGCCATAACAGTTACTGATGCTGTGTCAATGGATGGATGGGACTGTGCTCCCGTAAAACCTTCTGGACACCGAAATTTGAATTTCATAGAATTTTCACGTGCTACAAAACATTACTCTTGTTTGATTTTTTTAAAAGCCATTAGAAACTGTAAGAGCTATTCTTAGCTTGAAGGCCACAAAATTCTACAGGCTGTAGTTTGCTGACCCAAGTTCTGCAGGGTTACCAGCATGAGATAACCAAAATATAAACCTAAACATTTCATTTGCATGCTGAAACCCATCATCATAGGTTTGCCAACAGGGGCCAAAACATACAGGTTTTCTTCCTTGAAATGATCTACTAATTCCTCCGTGATCACAGGTCCAGCCTCACTCTCCACCAGCGCAGGTCTTGTCCTGCACTCTTCGGGTTACTGGACTCCTTGCGTTCTCTGCCTGCACCGAGCTGTTTTCTTTCCGGGGCCCTGACCTCCCTTGGAGCGTCTTCCCCTTTACGTTTTTCTCTTTTTCTTTGTTCACAATGCATTCAAGTTGAGTTGCTGCTTTGCTTGCTCTGCTAAGAAGTTTGTTTCCTGCTGGCAGGACCATGTGTTATTCTACTCTGTGTCCCCATCATCTCACTTCTAGCCCAGTGCCCTGCTAAAGTAGGCACTCAAATATTTGTTGAATGCATGCACGCATGCACGCGTGAATGAATGGACAAATGAATAAGTGGAATGGAATAGTTAAATGAGCCAACTGAGCTATTTTGCTAACAACCCTGACCAAAGTGTTGGTGAGTTCACAGGTTGAAACCAGTACAGGCAGTTTTTAACATAGGAATGAGTAAGGTTCCAAAAGTTTGTTTGTAAGTGGTTGTTCAGAACTTGGAATGCATTTCCCCATATAAATGATGTTATAAATTATGCTAACTGTTCACCCTTGTTCACAAAAAGATTATTTGATGCATCATGTCCCTGATATACTGTGGAATTGAATTTTTTTTGGAATTGGAATTTTTATAAATTAGAAAATAAAAACTGAGGTGTCACCTTTTACATATTATTAAAATATTATCAGCCCAGGGCGCCTGGGTGGCTCAGTGGGTTAAAGCCTCTGCTTTCGGCTCAGGTCATGATCTCAGGGTCCTGGGATCGAGGCCCACATCGGGCTCTCTGCTTAGCAGGGAGCCTTCTTCCTCCTCTCTCTCTGTCTGCCTCTCTGCCTGCTTGTGATCTGATCTCTCTCTCTGTGTCAAATAAATAAATAAATAAAATCTTAAAAAAAATATTATCAGCCCACAGCTCATCTCAACAAATTTCGAAAGGTGTTTCTTAGCATTTTGTAATACTCTAAATAAAACAACACTGAATGCTGGGGTGCCTGGGTGGTTCATTTGGTTGAGCATTGGACTTGTGATTTCAGCTCAGGTCATGATCTCAGGGTTGTGAGATCAAGCCCGCGTCAAGTTGGGTTCCCGACTGGGCTCCGAGCTCTAGGTTCTGTGCTGTGTGGAGTCTGTTTGAAGATTATCTCCCTCTGCCCGTCCCCCAACTCTCTCTAAAATAAATAAATCTTAAAAAAACAGCACTGAATGGTGGTGAAGTTTTCGTGTGGATAGAGAAGGCAGATAGATTCTGGAACATTCTATGAGAAACTGATTTCAAGAGTGTCATTTCTTGGCTCTTTTCATTATCACTTCAAAACGTACAGTTTTCTTTGCCATCGTAAATGTTTATTATTATAACTGCTTTTGGGCTTATCAGAAAAGACTATGTCGGGGCGCCTGGGTGATTCAGTTGGTTAAGGATCTGCCTTGGGCTGAGTTCATCCTTCGTCCTGGGATCAAGGCCTGCGTTGGGCTCCCTGCTCAGTGGGGAATCTGCTTCTCCCTTTCCTCCTGGCCGGCTCATGCTCACTCAGTCCTCTTTGTTGCTATCTCTGTTTCTCTCTCTCAAATAGTTAAATAAAATCTTCCAAAAAAAAAAAAAAAAAGATTGTGTCCATTTTTGACTTGGATGTAAATGATACATATTTTAGAGGCAAAAAAAAAAAATCTTAACCATTTACTTCTACCTTCTTCCAAAGAATTGCATTTTATCTTAACCCTTTCTCTTGCTTTAGAATTATTGTTCTGCTTTTTTCCTCCCTTTTCCTTCCCATTTTTCTCTATGAGTCATCAGGGTTTTTCTTGGGGTATTTAATTTCCTTGTTGGGCGCCTGGTTGGCTCAGTGGGTTAAAGCCTCTGCCTTCGGCTCAGGTCATGATCTCAGGGTCCTGGGATCGAGGCCCGCATTGGGCTCCCTGCTCGGCGGGGAGCCTGCTTCCTCCTCTCTCTCTGCCTCCTTGTCATCTCTCTCTCTCTCTGTCAAATAAATAAATAAAAAATATTTAAAAAAAAATAATTTCCTTGTAACTTGGCTACTAGATCACCAGTGTGATCAGTGATTAGATGATTAGCTTCAAGTCACTTTCATTTATTAATTGAATTATTTAATAAGTCTTTCCTCTGTATGACATGTGTTTATTAAAACACATTCTAAATCTAGGGCAGAAGTCCATATTCTGTATCAATTAGAGAAAACGGTGTAGACAAAGGGGAGTTAGTAGGAATGAAAGGAAGTTTGAAGAATAAAAATAAGGCTCAGTATTCAGAAACCGTGAAGATCTAAGTCTTGGTAATAGGATATATTCACTGTAAAAAATCCTAACATTACAGAAAATTTTAACGTTGACAAGAAAATTTCCTTTTAAACTCCCCCAGTAACATGAGATATATGCATCCAGATTATTTTCATGTGTAGATGAATATTTATTATTAATAATGATTCCTATCAAATTGGGATCATATCTTCATCAAATCAAGTATTCACAAATGAAGATGCACCATTATTTTCTGTATCACTAAAGAAAGAAAGAAGAAAACTTTGCCAGTTTAACTTGGACACACTGCGCCATGTATGTGCACTGTCTATTCTTCCATGTTCATTCTCCACCCTTCTCTACCTGCTCTCTGCCCGGAAGGCTGGTTTGTATGGGCCCCGTCAACGGCCTCTGGGTCTTTGTCTTCCAGGTGCGCGTGGCCCGTGGTGAAGTCCTGTGGGAGATCAGAGGGAAGGAGAGGAGTGAGGAAGGAGGATTTATTCATAAAGCTCTGTCCCAGAGTACCTTGTTCTGAATGTTCTCCTTGATAGAAGGGTGCTTTCTTCTCAAGATGGCAAACTTGTTTTTAAAATTTATTTTAAAATTCCAATGTAATTAATATCCAGTGTTATATTAGTGATGTTAGTATACAATATAGTGATCCAACAATCCTGCACATTGCTTAGTACTCACCAGCATCATTGTACTCTTAATCCTATTGACCTACTTCCCCCATCCCCCCCCCCACCTCCCCTCTGGTAGCGAGCAGTTTGTTCTCTATAGTTAACAGTCTGTTTTGTGTTTGTCTCTACGTTATACTCTCTGGATCCATCCATGTTGTTGCAAGTGGCGAGATTTCATTCTTTTTTATGGCTGAGTAACATTGTATTATATATGTGTGTGTATGTATATACATACGCATTATCACACACACACTACATCTTCTTTGTCCATTCATCTACTGATGGACCCTTAGATTGTTTCCATATTTTGGTTATTGTAAATAATGCAATAAACATAAGGGTGCATGTATCTTTTTGAATTGGTGTTTTCGCATTTTATTGGGTAAATACCCAGGAGTGGAATTACTGGACCATATGGTAATTCTGTTTTTAATCTTCTTGAGGGATCTCCGTGCTGTTTTCTACAGGGGCTGCACCAGTGTGCATTCAAGGTGGCAAACTCTTATATACATGACTGACTCTTTCCTTATTTGGTTCCATCTTTACTTTTATATTTAATTCCCTTATTAAAGCTTTTTCATATTATCCTAATTTGAATATGTCATCCATTTCCTTTTGGGACTTTGACTGATATGTAAATGATTGATTGTATGATGCATCCTAATTTCCAAGATGGAGCTCTTGGAATTGATGCTATTCTCCAAACTTTTCCCCTCACCTTAACATCTGTGTTGGTATGTTAGCATAAAGAATTGCGTACAGGGGCGCCTGGGTGGCTCAGTGGGTTAAAGCCTCTGCCTTTGGCTCAGGTCATGATCTCAGGGTCCTGGGATCGAGCCCCGCGTCCTCCCCTGCTCAGCGGGGAGCCTGCTTCCTCCTCTCTCTCTGCCTGCCTCTCTGCCTACTTGTGATCTCTCTCTCACTGTCAAATAAATAAATAAAATCTTAAAAAAAAAGAATTGCATACAAAATGTTCACGGTAGCATTATTCATAATAGCTGAAAAGTAGAAGCAGCCCAAATGTTCATCAGCTGGAGAATGAACAAGCAAGTGTGGTACATCCATATAATGGAACACTATTCAACAGTAAAAAGGAATGGATTCTGAAACATGCTTTATTGTAGATAAACCTCAAAAAATAATTATAATAAGTGTAAGAATCCAGGCACAGAAGATCATACAGTGTGATTCCAACTGTGTGAAATGTTCAAAAAGTCAAATCGGTGGAGACAGAAAGTTGATTATTAGTATTTGCCCAGGGTTGATGATGGGAACAGGGATTAGCCATATGGCACCATGGATACCACTGGGGTGATGGCAGTGTTCTAATTCTAGATGGTGATTGTTACACAACTTGGTAAATTTACTAAAATTCATTGAGTCGTGTACTTAAAATGGGTGAATTTTATGGTATGTAAACTATACTTCAATAAGGTGGTTTTTGTAAACGTACATGTTAGAAATCTTTTTATGTCAGTGACTGTAAACCAAATGTTTAATGTTTTTGTATATAATTTTGTTTTTCTACCATGCAATACCTCAGTCCCTTTCCACTTCCCTGCCCCATCCGCAAATAATCTACTTGCATAAAAGCACTCAAAGTGCTATGAACCCTATCAAAGATTCTGCAGGGAAGAGTTAGAGTCCATAGCAGAGAGGTCTGCTATCCCGAGTCTCTCTAGGCCCGACCTCCAACCAGGGGCTCCCGCATCCATGGATATTTTCCCCTCTGTGCAGTGCCAGCCTGGGGTGCTCTGCCCTTTCCTTTTCTCTCTTCCCTCCTTTCCCCTCCCCCTCCACTCCGTCTCCCTCCCTCCTCTGCCCTTCGCTTCCCTCAGTGTCTCAGGCAAACACATTATAGATCATGCTTACTGCAGAATAGTTCTCTCTTTGGGCTTGGGGTATTCTAATATAGTCGCTAAGGAAAATAGGGTCATCTTTGTATTATTACATGCCTTCATCTGTTTAATTGCTGCATGGTATTTCATTTTATGGATGATATAAACTTTTTATTAAGTTTTCTTCTGAACAATTCCCTTGTACAGTCACGTATCTTCACATAAGCATGTAAGGGGTCCCTGTTGTTGAATTTAGATTAGATTTAGATTGGATAATATTTACCTGCAAGTGCGCTTACCCTGTGCCCTCCCACATTGCCAAGGATAGTCAAGAGTTGGCTGTAATAACTTACACTTCGATTGGAAATGTGTCATTATATATAAATATTATTTCCTGTGAATTGGTGTCTTCAGTATAAATGGCTCAAGTTAAAAATTTTTTCCAGGGCTTACTTTATAACCAGAAGGTAAACTTTTCATTTTCTCATTGATTTCCTATGGCCATAAAAATAAAAGGTATCGAAATTTATCATAAGAATCTGAACTGCAGTTAGATTTAGTGTAACTGTCGTTTTTTTTTTTAAAGATTTTTATTTATTTATTTGACACAGAGAGAGAGATCAGATCACAAGGAGGCAGAGAGGCAGGCAGAGAGAGAGGAGGAAGCAGGCTCCCCACTGAGCAGAAAGCCCAATGCGGGCCTCGATCCCAGGACCCTGAGATCATGACCTGAGCCGAAGGCAGTGGCTTTAACCCCCTGAGCCCCCCGGGCGCCCGCATGTGATTGTAGTTCAATCAAAGTGCCTACTGTGCTGGGCACCAACAGTGCACCAGCAGAATCCTCTGCCCTCAAGGACTGATAGCAAGTCAGGCATGTAAAAGTCTAACCTATGAATGATCCAAAGTAAATGTCAGGAGCCTGACAAGGCAGGAAGAAATAGAAGGGACTCCCCAATCAGTTGGCATGTAAAGCTGTTCTAGTTGAAAGTGATTTGGGAAGTATTATTCAAAAAAAAATTTTAAGATCAATTAACATAATAAGAAGTTGGGTCCGAAAGAGACCTTTGAAATAAATCTAATCAGTGCCATTCTTTTATAAATGGAGAAACTGAGGTGTAAGTTGATAGAGGAACTTTATAAGGTCACACAGATTGGAGTAAAGGAGCCGGGACTTAGATGAAAATTCGTAGATCGATTTGGGCCTGGTGCTTCCTCTGGTAGTGTGCTAGACCAGGTAAATGAAGCTGAATTAAGTTGATGAAAGTGAGGCTAATTAAGTTAATGGAAAAGACATGGAGTCTTTGCTCAGGAAATCTATCAAACCAACAGTGAGTGGCGTGGAAACATCTGGGTGTAGAAATGGGGATTCTCTTGTTTGGCTGAGGGATTCTTCTCGTCTGGGTTGGCTCAGCTGGGGCTGGATGGCCTAGGATGTCTCACGTAGCTGAGTCCTTCACTGGGATGATTGGAACAGAACCCCTCTCACTGTGGCCTCTTGATCTCAAGGATGCTAGCCCAGATTTCACGTGGTAATCACGGGGTTCCCAGTGGCAATAAGCCCCAGTGCTTAACCACTTTTGCGGATGTCTCATTGGCCAGAGCGAGTTGCATGGCCAAGCACAGATTCAAGGAGCACACGGACTCCATGTCTCAATGGGAAGAATGGCAAGACCACCTGCACGTGCCTGGAATACTATATGGTGCTTTCCATTTACAGAGGGAAAGAGGGCTCGGCTTGGTGGGAAATTCTCTGCATACAGGAGGGAGATTTGGGTGGTGGTCAGGCAAAAAGGACAGATGTTCCTTACAGTGTTTCCTGGCACAGCATGGCAGGGTCAGCCTAGATGCCATGGAGCACAGTTAGACTGGAGGCCCTGGGTGTCATCAGAGCTCAGAGAGACTGGGAGGAACAGGGAGAGTATCCAGACGGCTGCGGGGAGCCGCAGGGTGGTGACTGTGGGCCTCCTGGACCAAGGAGGACCGAAGGAGAAACAGGTGTCTGCACGGCATGAGTGCTGTCCGTGGTCTGCCCCAATGTCCGGGAGCCAGAACGGGCCGGAACAGTCCCTGGAGATCCTTAAGGAGGCACATTTGAATGACGCCTGGGAGAGGAGCTGTGCCTGAGCCCTGCCCATTACCATGAGGCAAAGGCTTCCGCAGATTGGCTCACGGCCAGGCGTGTACTCGTCCTCCAACAGACTGCCACCATCCTGTACTTGCAGACTGGACCTGCTCATCTTGTCTACATGGGCGGACACCCTGTTTCAGCATCCAAGTCCCCTTATTCCCTAGCTCAAGAATAGAGAGTGGCATCCAGACAGCCAGGGCGAGGGTAGCAGTCCTGGCGTGGAAGAGATACCAACCACTGGCGTCTGTCCTCGGGTAAATCTGAACATAGCACTTTGAGATTTTACTCCCTGGCTCTTTGCCCTCTGCCACCCTTCCACACGAAGGCCTTGCGTAGAAGGTAGGAGGAAGGTATGGCTATTGATTTTGAGTCTACTAATGTACCTCAGGGCAGGGAGAGTAGGAAAAAGTTACATGAGTGGGGTCTTTTCCCTAAGAATTTATGGAAGGGTTTCCTTACTGTGGTGAGGAAACTGAGGCCCAGAGCAGCTAAACACCCCATGCATACCCACTGAACTAGGGTGAAGACGAACCTTGTGTTTTCCATTGTGACTCTGTGGGCCGGAGGGGAGGAGGCATCTGGATGGGGTGGGGTTATTGCTGACCGAGGACTGAAGTAGCTTTGGGGATCATGATGGTTGGGGGATCCACCCCATAACTGTTTGCCCTTAATTCTCCTCCATCCACATCCTCTCCTTATGCGTGGCCCTCCAGGGTCCCCCTTCTTGTTCCCTGTCTCTGGATTTCTGTCTCTGTTCCCCATCGACCCCCACGGCTCGGCTTGAACAGGTAACCATTGGTAACTTGGAGCCGAAGGAATCTCTAAATCAGGTATCTGTCAAGTGGCAAAAAGAATGCTGTTGCAGGTCCAAGAAAATGACGTGGGCTCATGGAGAAAATGTCAAGTTTAAATTTCAAGCCTACTTTCTCATAGAAATGCTGTGACATGAGTTCATTTCTGTTGCTAGAAATTAATTTTAAATGATGGTTTTTAAAAAGGCTTATATTTCTTTTCTCTCTATGGGAGGTTGTATCGTAGGTTAAAAACTAGAGAGATGTAATAAATAGGGTTTCCAAATAATTTATCATCCAAACTGAGTGCTTTGGAGAGTGTAAGAGGGTGCTATTAGTAATACCCCACGACTACCCTGGAGAAACAGGGATGCGCAGCCACCCGACCTAAGGGAATTTTAGGACAGAACACCTTTGAAAGCTGGGGACTACTTGCACATATTTTATAATTTGACGACAAGTTGTTTTAGGTAGTGTCTTAATAATTTTAAAGAAAATCCATGCATGCCTCCAGGGCAAACTTCGAAACAGTGAGAGGGAAAGTAACTTTTTGGCTTGCTCGTTATTAATAGCCTCGGTGCTTTCAAATTGCCAGTAAGTTTCTCTTGTCTGGTTCTCACATTTGGATTCTGTCTTTCATACTGAACATTTGCAAACTATCCAAATATAAACATCTTTAATGAAGCAGTAAGATACTGAGGCGAAACAATGTCCAAGGTGTGAATTATTGCACCATCCATAACTCAGACTGAAGTGTGACTTTTTGTGATTGCAAGAATGGCTGTTTGCCAAGTTATGGAACAAAAACCCTGGTAATTACAGCCCCAAATAATTCATATTGTCTTTAAATGTCTATTTTTAAGTTGGTAGAAACTGTAAAATAAAAATCCAAATAGTAAGACCTCATCTTCAGATTCTTAAGTTTATTTAAATAACTAGTGTTTATGCTAGATAGCCTGAAAGATGTTTATTTCTTTTCTTAGTGGTTTGATTTTTAAGAAATATTATTAATGGATAATGGAGGGGGTTAGATAACTGAAAAATGTCTTTAGTGACAAATCTTTCACTATCTTTAGTGAAAGATAAATCAGTGTGTGTCAAGAAGAATTCTGTACACTAGAAAATGAGGTATCAGGCCTTCTGAATTTCTTTAGAAAGTTTGGGTTTATATTTTCCTGTTTTTAACCATAGTTAAACTGTGATACCTTTGACATGAACTGTTTGCACTTATGGGTTTAGAATACCTAACCATATGTAGCACAAGCTCTAGGCAAACCACGAAACAGGTAAAATTCAACAACGCTCGGCAGTTACGTGTCTGTCTTCAGCAATCTGGGCACTGGATGCTCCTAGCTCCGGATTTTTCTATACGTCTCCTGTCCGCCCCCCAGCTTTTCTTTATCCCGTCTCTTTGCCTTAGGACTCTAGTCTTTACTCAACCTAGAGGTTGTTAATAAGTGATACTTGTTCACATTATCTCTCCTCTGCCGCCGCCGCCTTCTTTTTTTTTTTTTTTAACTTTGTAAGATATCTTTTAGAAAAGTGACTTAGAGTGACTAGTTATCGGCACCATCGCAAAATCAGTTATGAAACAGGAATTTGGGGGGCCAGGAGTGTCTTTCTCAGCCACCCCTCAGCTCCCCTGGCATGGAGGTCTAAGCCACCCTACTCTGCTTTCATTATGCAACTGACCAGAGTCATTCTAGTTCACTTGGACATAAGAACGTATCTTTAAGAATAAGAAACAGTCCCATGAAAAGATTTACTGAAATGTGGGGCTTTTGAGAAAGAACATACTGATTGCTGGCTTTGCTCCATAAATCACTGTATTTCCCTGAAGGTAGTGATCATCAATGTGCTTTGACTCTCCGCTTGAGCAGGAAGAATAGAGGAGGAAATATTTCACATTGATTTGTCTCATCCAGGACCCAAGCTGTGATGGGAGTTTGTGAATTCTGAAGAATGGATGATACATCTGCTGGAAACATTCAGCATTTGGAAAACTCCTGTCTTTCTGTCACATAGTTAATTCAGTATTGCTTTTTTCTTTTCCCCCGGCTGTACCAACTGTACTTTGAGCGAGAGAAAGAGAGAGAGAGAGAGAAAGATATTCAGACTGACCAGGAATACTTTCCATGTGAAGCCTTCTTACTATGTCTCTGGGATTGTTGGTGTCCTGACTCACCAAGTGTTTGTGGTGTTTTCCTTTTGCAACCTGGGAAAGGTTGGTTTCATAGAAGCTGAAAGAGTTCTTAAGAACCAGCATGCTCAGTGATGTTTTATTTTATTCTTCAGGA
This sequence comes from Ailurus styani, assembly GCA_002007465.1. Taxonomy (NCBI): domain Eukaryota; kingdom Metazoa; phylum Chordata; class Mammalia; order Carnivora; family Ailuridae; genus Ailurus; species Ailurus styani. The sequence goes on from LNAC01000203.1 coordinate 861,632, forward strand.
CACTAGGGCTCTCCAGGGTGTCCTGGAACCTGGGGGGGGGGGGGTTGGGTGCATTAAGAAGGAACTGTCCCTTGCCTTGGCCCTAGCACCTTTGCTTTGACCTGTTTTCTACCTTTAGCTGCGTGTAAAATTTTTCTTGACCATGTCAACCAAAAATGGAGAGCTATGTGAAGTGATTAGCCCCAAGTGTTCCAACTGGTTAATGGCAGGGACTAGGTCTGGAATGTGCCCGGATCCTCTGGCTCTCCTGTCTTCTTTTATTGTTACAACTCACGAAAAGGAAACCAAGGCCTCAGCTGCCAACAAACGGATTAATAGAATCATGAAGAGAACATTCATAGTGAAGAAATAAGCCTTTAAAATTTTTTTGATTGAAGTGTGGTTGACACATACTATCTTTAGGTGTAGAGCATAGTGATTCAACAATTTACATACATTATATGTTATGAAATGCTCACCACGGGAAGTGTAGTTACCATCTGACACCAGGCAAGGTGATTACAGTTTTGTGGACTCTCTTCCCTGTGCTGTACTTTCCATCCCCATAACTTATTTGATAACTGGAAGTTTGTATCTCTTCCTCTCCTTCACCCACTTTGCCTATCCCCTCCCCCCTCCCCTCAGGCAACCACCTGAAATAAACCCCCACTAATTTAAAAAGATACATGCACCCCTATGTTTATTGCAGCATTATTTACAGTAGCCAAGATATGGAAACAACTCAAGTGTTCATCCATAGCCAAATGGACAAAGAAGATGTGGTGTATATATACAGAATGGAATGCTACACAGCCCTAAAAAAGAACGAGATCTTGCCATTTGTAGCAGTGTGGATGGACCTAGGGGGTTTTATGCTAAGTGAAGTAAGTCAGGGAGAGACAAATACCACCTGATTTCACTCTATGTGTGGAATCTAAAAAACAAATGAACAAATGAAAGAAAGACAGAAACAGGCTTATTTCCAGTTTATTCTTTGTATTTGAGTCTTTTTAGAGAATTTGGGAATATAAATAAAAACACTAGTGATTTATTTCTTATTTAAAAAATTTTTTTTTGTGTAAGCCTATCACATTGGCAAAGAAGATAACACTCAGCAGATAAGCAGAATACATTGAGGTTGGAGTTCTCATCGTGTGCTTTGGGGACCATATTTATGTGGAAAGGTGGCAAAATATTTAAGATACATTTACGCTATCAACCAGTAAGCTCTGGTAAAGCCTAGCAGACGTTTGTAAGCCACGTCTTTTCTGACCAGTCCATGTGTGCTTGCTGAATGGGGGGGTTCATGCTGTCCAGGATTCAGTGTGTTGTCTCTCATTCCCCCATATAGCCCAACAACCCCTCTTCCAGAAATCAATGCTAAGAAAATAATTTGAAATACAGTAAAAAAGTGTGAATAGAAATGTTTTTTGAAGTATTTTTTTTAGTGAAAAATCATCTCTACCTTAAATGCACAATAGTAAAGGAAAAGTCAAGCAAACTGGTAATGTCTGTGTGGTAAAATACTAAAATTAAGTATACAAGTGTTGAGAAGTGTTAAAATAATTTTAATATACGTTAAGTGAACAGAATTTCATATAAGGTATAGGGTGGAATGCTTTCAAAATATGAATAGATACATAGGGCACCTGGGTGGTACAGTCTGTTGACAATTGGTTTCAGGTCAGGTCATGATCTCAGGGTCGTGGGATTGAGCCCCGCGTCAGGCTCCATACTCAGCATGGAGTCTGCTTGAGACTCTCTCTCCCTCTACCCCTCTGCTTCACACTCGCACTCTCTTTCTCTCGCAGTTAAAGAAATAAATCTTTAAAAGGTATGAGTAGATAGAGAAGTTTAAAGAGGGAATAATCTAAATGCTATGATTGTCTCTGGGCAGTGAGATTATGAGTAATTATTAATTTCTTCTTTGATTTTAAAAATATTTCCCCAGTTTTCCATGTTGTGTATGTGTGACTTTCTTAAGAGGGAAAAATATTTTTTTCCTCTTTTTGACAAGTCCACTGAAGGTGCCACCCAAATGCAGGTCTTGGGTTATTTTCTGATATAACTCAGGCATGAAGAACAGGCCAGAGTCTGACTTCCACTGTGCTGTTTTGGTTCTGTGAGCAGAGATGTTTCTTTCTTTCTTTCTTCTTTTTAACTATTATTTGCCCCAGGGGTACAGGTCTGTGAATCATCAGGCTTACACCTTTCACAGCACTCACCATAGCACAAACCCTCCCCAATGTCCATAACCCATCCACCCTATCCCTACCCTCCCACCCCCCAGTAACCCTCAGTTTGTTTTGTGAGATTAAGAGTCTCTTATGGTTTGTCTCCTTCCCGATCCCATCTTGTTTCATTTTTTCCCTCCCTACCCCCCACAACCCCCCGCCCTGACCCTCAAGTTCCTCATATCAGAGAGATCATGATAATTGTCTTTCTCTGATTGACTTATTTCGCTTAGCATAATACCCTCTAGTTCCATCCACGTCATTGCAAATGGCAAGATTTCGTTTCTTTTGATAGCTGCATAGTATTCCATTGTATATATATACCACATTTTCTTTATCCATTCATCTGTTGATGGACATCTAGGTTCTTTCCATAGTTTGGCTATTGTGGACATTGCTGCTATAAACATTTGGGTACGCGTGCCCCTGACGATCACTACCTTTGTATCTTTAGGGTAAATACCCAGTAGTGCGATTGCTGGATCATAGGGTAGCTTTATTTTCAACTTTTTGAGGAACCTCCATACTGTTTTCCAGAGTGGCTGCACCAGCTTGCATTCCCACCAACAGTGTAGGAGGGTTCCCCTTTCTCTGCATCCTCGCCAACATCTGTCGTTTCCTGACTTGTTGATTTTAGCCATTCTGACAGGTGTGAGGTGGTATCTCACTGTGGTTTTGATTTGTATTTCTCTGATGCCGAGTGATGTTGAGCACTTTCTCATGTGTCTGTTGGCCACTTGGATGTCTTCTTTGGAGAAATGACTGTTCATGTCTTCTGCCCATTTCTTGACTGGGTTATTTGTTCTTTGAGTATTGAGTTTGAGAAGTTCTTTATAGATTTTAGATAGAAGCCCTTTATCTGATACGTCATTTGCAAATGTCTTCTCCCATTCTGTCAGTTGTCTTTTGGTTTTGTTGACTGTTTCCTTTGCTGTGCAAAAGCTTTTGATCTTGACGAAGTCCCAATAGTTCATTTTTGCCCCTGAGGAGGGAGATTTCTACACGTTATTTGTCATTCAGCACACTCATAGTTGTCTGTCTGCAACGATAGCTCCCTGAGTCTTTCAAGTTAGCACCAAGGAACTCTGGCTTTGTGTTAGGGAAAATATAATGGCAGTGTTGGGCCTTAAAGAGGATACCTCAATGTAAAGACTCTTTCTTCTAGCTCACAAAAAGGAGAAGCCCTGGGTTTCAGCCCTGGCTACCTCATTTCCTATCTATGCAACTGTGACTAAATTTGGAAACTCTCTGAGCCTCAGGTTTTTTCTATCTGCCAAATGAGAATGATGATACCTCCTTTATGGTGTTATTAAAGCAAGGAAAGACAGGTAATGTGGATAACATAATGCATGATGTTCATGTAAAAGACACCTTCAATCTGTGTTTGCTACATCGCTTCACTTCTTCTGGGTCTCCTCCCCATATTGTGGGAGTTGTTTAAGGGGAAAGGTCTTGGGCTTTGACAGTGTACAGTGCACACTTGGGTAGATAGAACCCCAAGAGTCAGAAGCATAGTTCTAGATGAGTAGATCCTTCTGGCAACTCCAGAGAACAACAAACGGCCATTGCCGTGTTTGAGGGGCTGCAGAGTGCCATGGTTAAGAACTTCGCGTATGTGTCTGTGTGTGTCGCGGGCTATATGTAAAAATCCGTCATTTGTCTTCAGTAGCTGGAGTCCCAACTCTTCATTACGTTGTTTGTGACTCGGACAAGGCGCGCAGCACAAAGTGAGTTTCAGAGCTGCCAAGGAGCCGTTTCTCCTGTGTCTCCTCACTCCCCTGCCCAGTGCCCTAAATCTGTCTCCCTCTTTGCTGTTCTAGAAAACTGCTATCAAAGCCTCATCCTCTGTGTTGGAAAGAGTGACACCCTTAACAGATTTTGATGTTCCCTTTCTTAGGTGCATTTTCCTTTAATTAGAAGGCTTATAGCTAAGAATATGGGTTCTGATGAAGGAATTCTGAGGTCCAGTTAGCAGGAGAAGATTTTGAACATAGGGAGACTATCTAGAAAGGCCTTGGAGTAACTTCTGAGGAAGCCTCCTGTTTGGACTATTGGCTTTTTTTAGAAGAAGGAGGGAATGCTGGTCTCAGAAGCCCCAGGTGCTTAGGGAGCGCCATCGCTGTCAGTGGGTTCTTCTCTGGCTCTCCTTCCTCTGTGCCCTTGGCCTGAGTTATCTCACTTCTCCAAACATCACTGGCCATATTTGCTGTGAAGATGGTCAGGTAGAGATCCTTGGAGGTCCGAGGGCTCCTGTTGGAAGAACCTAATAGGAAGTCAGGTCAGATGCCAATGTATAAATAGGATGCATGTGACTCATTAAATAATCAAAAATGGAATCAATGTTGACTGCCTCCTGGAACCTAGCCTGGGAACCTGGACAAGAGATTGGCACATGGGTCTAGGATGAAGGAACCACAGCACAAGATTTAAATGCTATTAATTTAAAAGGGAGCTTAATTCACAGTTTACAGATTTAGCATCTGCTTGTTTAGCATATGTATTGAAAGTAGTGGCAGATTTATAAAAATGTCAGTTAGATAATTTATGATATATGTACTAACCTTTTTTTGCATAATCCAGTTCTTTTTTTTCTCTTTTTTTTTTTTTTTTTTTAAAGATTTTTTATTTATTCATTTGACACAGAGAGAGAGATTACAAGTAGGCAGAGAGGCAGGCAGAGAGAGAGGAGAGAGGAGGAAGCAGGCTCCCTGCTGAGCAGAGAGCCCGATGTGGGCCTCGATCCCAGGACCCTGGGATCATGACCTGAGCCGAAGGCAGCGGCTTTAACCCACTGAGCCACCCAGGCGCCCCTTTTTTTTCTCTCTTGATCCTCACTGAGGTATTGTTTCAGAATAGAATGTGTACTTTTGCCCTATGTCTTTTGGGAATTAAATATTCTAAGTTGAAAGAATTTATATATGTTTTTTGCATGCCATTTTGTCATCAGAATTTCTGGAACTTGTTTTTTTTGTTTTGTTTTTTTAATTTAAATCAGTGAATTGAAAATTGTCTATTTGTGTATTTTCCTTGGAGTGTCCAAACAATACATTTGTGCTGAAATTCCCGCGTTGTGTTTTCTAAATAGATGCAATATGGGAGGGCTATTTCATTTCCGATAACAAGAACTCAAATACTTCTTATTGTAATATGAAGAAATTCACATGTTATTCCTTTGTATTTTGCATATTTGTATCTACCTTTATTTTATAGGGGCCAACTATTATTTAATTGATTTTTCTTCTAGAGAGATGTCCTTTCTCCAAAAGTTTTTCACGGTCTCACCTACTTTTGTAGAATTTCCTGCTGAGGTCCAAATATATTAAAATATGAGGGTTATAACTGAGATAGAGATGTGGAAATCTAGGTGTTTGTTTTTTTAATTTATAGGAGTGTTTATGTTATTCTTCTATATGAATGTGTGTGTGTGTGTGTGTGTGTTTTAACTAGTCGCTCAGACTAAAATTTCTGTCTCTTGCTAAAGGCTTAAGAACATAAATCATTTGAAATAAGGATCTTTCAGTATTTTCCAATGGCGAATTTTGGGTATAGAATTTTTCAATAACATTTATTGAAAATCTCACCCCTTAGGAATCACTCCTTGTGTTAAAACTATATAGCTCCTAAATATAGTAATACACTTATCTGTAATCAGAATATCATGAACATATGAAAGACTTTACTTATTTATTTGAAATTTACCACCCCTTTTCAAAAAGAATCTGAAGCTATTTACAAAACGAAAAGAAGACCTATCTGGCATGATTAATAAGTAAGAACAGTTAGGGGCACATTGTTGGCGCATGAGGATCCAGGCGACAAAATAGGAGGAAAGAGAGTGATGAGCAAGGAGGGAACAGAATTGCTGAGGGTATTCAGGACTTGTATTCCATGAGCCCTTCCTGGAATTTCGCCACTTGAAAGCAGTGCTTGGTTTGCCCCTTCTGTTGTGGGCGATTTCCTCAGTGACACTGGTTTGCAGCTCCCGCCTCCTGTCCTTGCCAGACTTGAAGCTGAGGCAAAAACTGGGCAGAGAGCTCTCACTGACACGTAGACAGGTTTAGGGTGGAGGTTAGGAAGGGGGGATCCGTGGCAGCAGTGTGGCCTGCAGCAGCTGTGTTCTGTTAGTTCTACGTAGTGTTAAGAAAAAAATTACAGAGCTAACATTTAGAAGTGAGAGGACTGCATATCAAAATTCAGACCTTCGGCTTCTTGCGGGAAGCTGAAAGAGCAACGAGCCATCCAGCCCTTTCCCTCCTGCACGAAGGCCATCGGCCCCTGTGCTCCAGATGGATTTGTGCTCCTCTCCTCTGCCTGGCCTGGCCGGGCACTTGGGAGGAAGACCCCTGACTCAGGCAGCCCTTCAGACAGGGAGTGGGGGTAAGTATTGCGTAGCCTGAGCGCGCGGCCCGGAGACTTCCCTCACCCCTGTCTGTGCAGAGCCCACACAGTGCCCTTGGTGCCATAATGTATCTCAGACGACACATCCTCCTTCCCTGTTCACTCCCTCACTCCTTCACGTATCATTTATTACAAAAGCTTTTCTATCACCTTCACTACCGAAACTCGGGTCCGGAGAGTGCTATCTATTGTTGATGTTGTAGGAAGTGCTTTAGAAATACTGTACGACAGGATTTGGGATAATCTTAGATGCGTACTGTTCGCTCTGAATTCTCAGTGGGAGAAACTGTTTGTGTTGGTTTCTTGACACGGGCACCTGGTGACCTCGGTGGGCTAGAAGATTCCACACTCCTGTCAGCTCCCCACTTACGACTCCTAGGGAAGGAAGAGCAGAGAGTCTGTGGATGCTGAGGGCTGGAGCTGCGCCACACTCCAAAGAAGAAAGCTCATCAATCGAGTAAGAAAGACAGATGCAAATACAAAACTTTTTAAGTGAATAAGAACATTGTGTGGATTTATTCCAAGCCTGAATGTGATTCAGTTGGGGGACACGTGGTAGTTGTTTTTTTTTTTCCCTCAGATACTAGCATTTGGAAGCAGAGCTAAACTTTTCACAAACCCTTAAATACAAGGTACCTTAGTATAAAGGAGATGTTTTACAAAAAATAGATGTTCAGCAAATCTATTGTTGCAATTAACAACAACATTCACTAAAACTCTTTTGCTCATTCTGACCTCACATACAAGCAAAATACATGGATTTCTCAACCTTTGGTTGTAGTTTCTTTTTAAATGACTTTTAAATTTTTTATTCCTTGGGAGCCAGCCCTCTTTAGCCAGCTGGCGTTGGGGCATTTGTGGTGTGTGTGGTACTATCGTTCTGTTTCTACCCATCAAAATCCTGCTAAGTCCAGGCCCGGGAAACCCAATTTTGAACTTAATCTACATTAAAAAGACAAGGAGTTTAAACCATCGTAGGCAGATTCCTTCCATATGACTGCTTTTGTTATAAAGCTCTATAGCGTGTGATAACTTATCAATCCATTAAAGGTCACACTGGACGATGTAAGCAGTTCTCTTCTCAGCTAAAGATGAATTCTTTAAAGCATCCAACAAGCAAGACTCTTTCCTTATTCCAAATTTTGAAGTCTGCATCTGATTTTCAAAATAAGTGAATGAAGTTTATTCCAACTATTTGTCTGCCTGTCTTCCTTCCTTCCTCACTAAAAATGGAAGCCTAAAGAGAGAGATTATCATTTCTTTTAAGGTGAAGCACAGGGTGGGATAGGTTAAGTTGTAATCTAGTCTTTCTCTAAACACCTTCTATGGGATCATTATTATGTGGCTCGGGTATAACACATTTCATTTTTGGAGGCTTAACTTAAGCTATTCCCCAGACTCTCTTTTAGTGAATTAAAAAAAAAAGTTTTATCTCCATACTGTTTGGGTGAATATTGTACTTCTATGTATATTGTCACGTCCACCCCTGCAGAATTGAATTTAATAAATATCCCTTCCAGGGTAGAAGGCATAGCATTTGAGGAGTGAGTGCCGGATAGTCTAAGTATGACTTACAGGTGATTCTCATAAAAGTGCATTCACTGTGTACGTGGGTGGTGATAAATCTCATCCTTAGATAGAAACTCGATCTCTCTCATGTGACTCCCTTTGTGGGATCTGTATGTGCGAAGTATCATGAGCACAGTTCTAGGTACTTGATTTCTTAATTAAATAATTGTTAATTAGCCAATTCATTTTTCTATCTCCTTGTGTTCCCTGCCTGACTCTGTGTCTGATCCCCAGTTAGGAGTCATGGAAGTTTTTTTACTTAGTGTTTATAGTGGAAGCCTTTGGAATGCTCCTGCTCATGTGAATTTAGGTAGCTGCTGCGAAAACGCACACCTTGAACATAGGCATGTCGGACGGAACACGGATATCTTTCTGAAGACTTTGCAGAGTGGGGAGAAGACTTCCACTATATGTCTTAGTCCCGAGTGAGACGTGCCTGTTGGGGTTGAGAGCAACGTGTTGACTCTACCCAATGCTTGATCTCTGCGACGTTGTGTTGGGTGGGTGCTTGGAGAACAGAGATCGGCGCTTGCTCCTGGGGAACCATCTCGGAGACTTCGGTTCCCTGTTCACAGCAGAGTGGGCTAGATACTTCCCGTCCGGCCAGGCAGGTAATCCAACACCGGCTCACAGGCCTAAGTGGGATCCAAAGAGTACCTAAAGTGGCATTCTGTGAATATTTACTGATTTCCAACTATATAGCCAGCATTTAATTTTATTTTTATTTTTTATTTTATTTTTTAAGAGTTTATTTATTTGAGAGAGAGAGTGTGTGCAAATGGGGAGGGGCGGAGGGAGAGGGGGAAGCAGACACCCATTGAGCAGGGAGCCTGACGCTGGGCTCAGTCCCAGGACCCTGAGATTGTGACTTGCGCCAAAGTCAGATGCTTAACTGACTGAGCCACCTAGGCACCCCAAATTTTATTTTTATTTCTTTTTAGAGAGAGAGAGAGAGAGAGAGCAAGTACACACAAGCAGGGTGGGGGTAGCGGGAGAGGGAGAGGGAGAGGAAGGGACTCTGAAGCAGACTCATGTCCAGCGCAGAGCCCAACGCGGGGCTCAGTCTGACAACCTTGAGATCACGACCTGAGATTAAGAGTCAGACGCTTAACTGACTGAGCCACCTCGGTGCCCTATTTTAAGCTTTATTTTGATATAATTTCAGACAGAACAAAGATTTCAAAGACAGTATAAAGAATTCCTTTGTACTCTTTACTCAGATTTCCCAGATGTTGACTTCTCTCCATTATTCCCTCTATTTTTTTCTGAACCATTTAGAGTTTATGTTGTAGACACCGCAACTTTTTCTCGTCCTAAAACCTTTAGTGTATAGTTCCTAAAAACATGAAAGTACTCTATGTAACCACAGAACAGTATCAAAATTAGAAAATTAATATTGATACATACTATAATATATACACCTTAGTGATTTCACCAATTGTCCCAGGGTCCCTTGGAGCAAAGGAAAATCCTGGATCACATGTAAGTGGGAGCTGTGAGACTAGCAGCCAGACCTTCCAGCTCATTCTCTTGTGTACTTTCTGCCTCTCTACACTGAGCAACATCTTGAGACCTCACTTCTGACAACATCGTGGAGTTATCTTAAAGCCTTGGTAAACTCAGGACTTTCAAAGCTGTTTTAGTAACTTCCAGAACCTGGGGCTAGTAATGCTGTTATTTTTTTTTTAAAGAGCAGCAAATGCAAAGTAGAACTCTTGATGTCATTCTTCATGCTTTCCTTGTGTAGACCAAGCAGTAGAAGTCTCACTTATGAGGTCAAAGTCCAGAGAACAGAACGCAGACAATGTCCACAGCAGCAGAACCTTAGCCAAGAATTAACTAAGGGCTAGAGATGCCTGGAATGTGGAGGCAGGACAGTCCGCTCTCTCCATCTTCCTCATCAAAGATAGTGGTGGTGGTCTTTGACTCCAGGGGAAAAAATATCCAAGTGCCGAGATTTAGTTTAAATAGCTCATCACTTATAAATTAAATATTTTCATACCTGGCTACCGTGATTTTCATTAACCAAATCTTCTGCTTACATACCAGCTAGAGAATCTGTATTAAGCATAGCCTTGTTTCAGTGATCAGGCCTAGCCAGGGACAAAGACTTAGGTCGATTTCCATGGAGTTCCTTGTCTAATTTACTGTAAGACACCCCAACATGGCCTCCAGCATTAAAGAGAACACAGTAGAGCAGAATATGCAGCTGGAAAAGAATCTGACACTATTCAGAGGCTTGGAGGACGATCACAATACCCATAAAACCATAAAGTGATACATAAATCTTTTTTTAAAGTAAAAATGTTGGCTTATTTCTCAAAATGTTTCTGTTACTTAATACCAGGAGTATCAGAGCCTTTGTTCAACACATAATGTTCAGGGTAATTTGGTAGACATGAACTGAAGATCCTTTAAACAATTTGCTTTTATCACAATTTAATTTTATTCCTCTATTCAGGCATAGTGACATTCACTTAGTGACTTTGTTGTGGGAACATTTCTTTGCATATAATATACAGAACTGTTCAAATGGGGTCTGTTTTGGATCATTCATTATTCATTGCTTTGGGCCTCCTTGGATGGAAAAACAGAGTCCAATGAACAGCTTCAAGTAAAAAGTATCAGAAAGACCTGATATTGAGATATATATATATATTAAATATATATATATATGTAACATACATATGTTACGTGTATATATAGAGAGGGGAAAAACCCTTACATATGTCATATGCAACATACATATGACATATGTATGTTACATATATATAATTAGAAGAAAAAAACCCTTCATTTTTGGATATACTTTAGAGAACCATTTACATCAGAGAGCTAGTTTGAAGCTTTGGCAAACAAGAGAGGAGACAGAGAGACAGGGAGAGAAGAGAAAGACAACGGATGGTCTGACGCGGTAAGTTGAAACCTTTGCTATCGAGAAGGGAAGGAAAGAATGCCACTGACCAGGTCACTGATGATATTTCTACCAGATAGAAACAGCTCTCAGGAGCCCAGTGAGCTCCTCCCGTGGTTCTGCACCTCCTCGCTGCGCGCCCTTGAGATTGTGTGTTTCCATCAGTGCCCTCGGAGGTCCTGACCGCGCTTGGTCAGTGGAGAGGAGCAGAAGACCAAGGATGGTATCTCGAAAGAAACACTTTGAAAGCAACCTAGGATTTAAAGAAGAGGATGCAGTAGCCACAAGTGTGATCTACGCCAGCCAGTCTATCTGTTAGAAAGGAAGGGTTTTTGTTGGGGTTGGAGAGAAGCATCTGAAGGTCAGGCCGTGCAGTAAGAGCGACATGAATGTGCCGCGGGGGTCGGATAATCCCAAATCCAAATTCCAGTGCTGCCACTTTTACCAGCGATGTGACCCTCTTGGATACACTTCTTAATCTCTCGGATCCTCACTTTGTGCACCAGGAAAATCTTACACTCGTTCTTCAGGTGTACACTGGGCACCTACTGTGTACCAGCACTCTGTCGAGCACTGAGGATTTATGGGCGGGTATGACGCCCTTCTCCTTGGAGACCTCAGAACCTCTAAGACTCACAGAGGGGTGAGGCTTATGATATCTGACTCATGGTAGATAGCTCTATGTGTTATTTTCTTTTCCTGGTTGTCTTCTCAGCTTTCCTTGAAAATGGGGAAATCCAAGCTTTCCCAAGAATTTAGCAACTGTAGTCAGTCATTCCTGTTACATCCCACACAAAATCTCCTATGAGAAAATGTCAGGATTTGGATTTTGACCAGTTAGTTGCATCCTTCTGTGGACTTGGTGCTGAACTGAGTCAGCAAACAGGAGCTCCTAGTCCAGCCTCGTGTCCTCTGTGAGTCGCTGCACCTTGGGAGTCCTTCCTTTCCCTGGTAGAAGGAGGCTTGTGGACTAGGCAGGCCTGCTCTTTATCCCGTGGGGTCCGGTGCTGACTGAGCTCACACCCAGATTATCCCGTGGGGTCCGGTGCTGACCGAGCTCACTGCCGGTTGCGCATCCTCATCAGTGCGAGGTGCGCGGTGTTTTCTTATGTCCACCTTCCCCGCCGCATCCTCAGAGCTCTGTTGGCGTTACTGGTGAGCAGAAACACTGCTTTGGTTTCAACTCGATTCAGTTGATTTTTTTCTTTACTTTCTTCTCAGCTCTGGTTTTGGGGGAAATGAGGAGGACCATCTGCACACCTCACCGTTCGTTCCCTGTGGCTGAACTGCAGGCGACTCTTGGTTCCGTTTCTTGTTAAGACCCGTGATGTCTTCACCAGGGTCCCTGCGCTGAGTGTAGCTGTTGAGCCTCAGGGAACAGTGGTCAGGACTTGGAGGGGCCTGAGGGGCCCTTTTGCATGTGTAAAACCGAAGCTCTGGAAGGGGAAGGAACCTTCCCACGGATGAGCAGCAGGTGAAGGTCAGTCCAGAACTGGAACTCTCTCCCGGGCGGTGGTCTTTCACTCTGCTGCTGCTGATCTCTGTCCACATCCCCTCTCAGCCACCAACACCTCTCGCCTCCTTTCTGGTAAAGATTATCTGGGGGCCCCCATCTTCCTCAGCCTGTGGCTTATGGTACACTCCCCCCCTCCCTCTTTGCCTTGTGGCACACTCCCCCCTTCCCCGACGTCTCCTGGACTGAGACTTTGCTTTCCACCCTTCAATGTGTTGTGAGCATTTCCAGGGAAGGATTTGAGAGCTCTGAGCCACCCATGACTTTATGTCTCTATTCCTGTTAGCCATGACTAATGTTTATTAAGAAGCAAGTTTTGAATACTTCAAATGAGCAAGACCCTGTGTCGAGGAATTTTGCATCAGAACAACTATGTGATGTACTATTTTCCAGCAGAGAGAAAAATTCTGTGCTTTGGGGTTCCAGGTCCTGTAAGCACTTCTTCCACGATCTGAAGCCAAGTGGTCTCGTTTGAGAGTCTCTGCCTATAAATACTGTGGCATATTCCCCTCCCAACCTGCTCCCTCCTGCTCACCCCACCCCACGCCAAACCCACTTTCTCTTCTTCTTTTGCAAATTCCTTTTTGCCTACACTGCTGAACAGGAGACTCTCAGAGCTCTGTCCCTGTTCTTATCCGGTGTCCCCTGGATATGTGACCCTTGAGCAGTCCCATCTGTTTTGAAAACTCCGTACTTCCTGATGCCCCCAGAGCCCGACTCTAGCCCTGTTTCCACACCCTCCCTTCCACGGCCTGCCTAGCTCTACCTGGATGCCTGCACGGGCACCTCGCCCGCAACTTGTTCCAAACCATGGGGCCCCTCGCGCGACGGGAGCGATCGCCCTTCTGGCATCCGCCTGAGGGGGAGACGTTTGGAAGGCCTTCCAGGTTCTGCTGCCCAGAGCTCTAGGGGTGGCTCCATGTCATGATGTGTGGGGCCAGTGTTACAAAATGTTTGAGATAAGCATTTACCTATGAACAAGTAAGTCGGGAAACTTTTTCTCCTGTGGAAAATAATGTGGTTTTAAGAAGCGTAGGATGAGATCTATATAGGTACATTATATATATATTGCCTTGGATATCCAAGTAGGTGTTTATGTCAAAAGGACCTTTGCAGGGGTGATGTTGGAAATGGCTTTGTCACCATGTTTGAGGGCCCCTCCAACTCCCTGAACCCTTTGTCCATAGAACTTCCCACAGTGTGGAGGAAACACAGCCCATGGGGGGCCCGCGCGTTCCAGTAACCCAGTGTATCCAGCCCTAGCGTGACACTTTGAAGGGGAAACCAGGAACAAAATTCAGAATTAACCTCTCTTCACTCCCCTTCTCTACTGTTAGCCTCCAGCTGCTCTGCTATCTTTGGTTTAAGCAGCGCTATTTTTGCCAAGATTAAGCATCTTTTTATTTCCTTTAGGTCTGGTCTGTGCCTCGCTTGGGAGTGTTCATTTAGGTTTTACTCGCTTCCTTCCTGATCCATGAATTTTTGTTCTCAAATAGCCCCTCAACGAGTGCAGTGTCTTTTGCTTCCCAATATTGTTTGTTCCATGCTTATAGGATGTTCTTTGCCATCTAATTTTAGATCCAGCCTAATGCCCTCCAAGCAGCCTCTCCTTCAGAAGGATGAAAGCCATGGTTAAGATGTCACTTCCCATAAATCAGGTTTGGTGAGGATGAAGGCAGCTGTGGGGGAGGGGGCAGGAACCCACAAAGTCCAACCCTTTCAAAGTCGCCTTAATCCTCCCTCTCACCCCTCGCTCTCCATGCTGCACTTTGGAGGGTGGATAGATCTCTTTAACAAGAAGGAATGAGCTTTCACATTGTTCGCCTTTGTCACGGCAACAAAAGCCCTGGAAAATTCCAATTAATTAGCAAGCCTTGGGCTAATGAAAGAATCAAACTGAAAGAGAAACGCTCTAAGCTTTTGGAGAGGCAGGCGCATGTGAAGACAATGCTGATTTCAAATATTTGGGGCTGTTTGTATGATTTTCCCAGGGTTTGCCTTCCTGAGACTCAAAGAGATAAGACCAGGGAGAGACAAGAGCAAGCATTTGTCGGAGCCAGGATGTAATAACATTGTTGGCTTGTCAGGACTCTAAATGACCCACCGTCATTTGAAGAAGGCAGCTAAATGTGGACTCACACAATCAGGGAAATTAAAAGCAGGATATAGACCCCTTGCACATTTTGTGTTTAGAGGAAAACAGGGCGGTCGGATCAGCATACAGTAGATTATGAAATACGGTTGAAGTTAATTATTAGGAGGGACCAGAAATCACTGTACCACTGTGTCCTTGAATGAGGACTTGTAACCATTGTGGCTGGTAGAAACCTACGGTGATGAAAACACTGTAGTCCCTCATTTGTAGCTTTTTATCGGATGATGATGACCATAGTAACACAATAATAAGAACTGTGTAATGATGAAACCACAACAGAGCTGCTACCAACAACTAACCCGTATTGAACATTTACTGCACACTCGGCACTATTCTAAGCCCATTTAATCCTCTCAACAGTCATTAGATACTGGATCCAGCGTGACTCGTGTCTTCATTACCTCCATTTTACAGCTCAGGATATGAAGATATTGAAGGATATTGAAGATATCCTGTAAGATAGGAGGTGGCTGGCCCGCATATCCAAGTGACAAGCCAAGATCTGAATCCGTGCGGTCTCATTCCCGTGTCCACCCTCCAGACCGCCACACCGACCCGTCTGTGAAAATAAGGCCTGACCGCTTAGACTCCTGCGGCTACTGGAGAGGCTCGATGTGGCCAGGCTGGACTGGGGCCGGGAGTCGGAGGCTCTGGCCCAGTGTGGTCCCTAGTTATTCCCGTGATCTTGGATAAGTCATTCAGTTATCATTTCTGGTCTAAAGTGTGCTCATCTGTAAAATGAAAGGACGGTGTTAGGTGATGTCTGAGGTGTCTTCTGGTTCTAATATTTTATGGATTAAGAAAATGATGTGTTTCAGATACAGGGTAAATGCAATGGTGGTTTCTCAGGGGGGTGTGTATACATGTGCACGTGTGCTCCTGCTCAGATAGAAAAGGTGAGGCAGGTCTGTGTTCAGATCCCAACTCTCCTGCATGACTTGGCTGATTGCTTTATCTCTGTGAACTTTAGTTTCTTCCCTGCTCCGATGGAGGTGATCGTATTGTGTGTCTGGAGTGCTGAGCATGGTGTCTGAATACCACTGGCATTTTTCCTGTTCGTCCCCATGTAGCTGGTGTGAGAGGTGGGTAGAAGGTGCCCTCCCTTAGGAGCTGGGTCCAGAGAAGAGGCCAGTTCAGCCAGAAGGGATCTTTTCCTGAAGAGATGCTTGGTAGGGACTTGTGTGTGATTGATCTGTTGGTAATTGACTCAGAGGGGATAACGCCTCATTCCTGAAACCACCAAGCTGCCGGCATTTTTCCTGTTGGACTTCTTCATTGAATTGTGTCACTTTTCACTGTCCCCCTATGTGTCATTATTTTGTCTGTACTGTTCTTCAGATACCAATGTCCTTCCAACTCCATGCAGCAAGTGGGAATTGAGAGCATGCTGGCTTAGCAATTGTATAGGGTCGAATCGTGTCCCCCCACAAATTCATGCCTACCTGGAATCCCAGAATGTCTGTCACCTGATTTGGAAATAGGGTTTTGTAGATGTAATCAACTTTAAAGGTGTCGCCACATTGAATTAGGGCAAGGCCTAACCTGGACACGGACATGGGAATGAGAATGCATTGAACACAGAAGACACACGGGGAAAGCACCAAGTGATGACAGACTCAGAGATCTGTAGTGATGTGTCTACAAGCCAAGGAGTGCCAGGGATTGCTGGAAACCACCAGAAGCTGGAGAGAGGCAGGGAGAGATCTCCCCCGGGAGCCTTCAGAGAGCGCAGGCTCTGCCAGCACCTTGGCTAGGACTTCTCGCCAGAACGGTGGAAGCAGACATTGCCGTTGTTTACAGCCACCCAACCTGTGCTGCTTCTCTGTGCAGCCCTAGGACACCAACGCAGCACGAAAGGCACCTGTTTCTAAGCGTAATAATCAGGCTCAGACAAGAGGGAGGACAGACAGATGCTACGGCGGCAAAGAAAATCCAATGAACCCTTAAAGGGGTGTTTGGAAGCCATGTACTGCCGTCAGGGTTCCTCTGCCCAAAGTAAAGCTCTGTTTAGACTTATGCTCCAGGTCAGAGCAGGTGTCATGGAAGTGACCAGACCAAAAATAGGACCAAAAAAATGAGATTTTTAGGTCAACATTTTAAAAATGATGGCTTTCAAAAAACCCCAGCGTACTACAGACTCCGATGATTACCCATGGAGATTCTGAGGTGTGGCCCACACAGTGAATATTAGGAGAGGTGCCACTGTTGCCTTGCCAGCTGATCTGAGTGTTTTCTGAAGTCACATACATGCTTCCAGGAGTTGAAAAAGGGTCAGTATGTCTGAAACACTAACTTGGTTATAGAGTAGATTGGAAAATACAGAGTTCCTTAGAATGAGATTATCATTTACGGATCGGTAATCTGGGAATACATCTTGAAATTGTAATAAGAAAAGTAAGTCCTAGTTACCTAAAAGGCAAGAACTTTGCAGAAAACAACATGATCATAAGACAAAGCCGTCAAACAGGCTTAGGCTATGTGGACTCAGTTTGTTCCAGAAAAGCTCAGAGTGAAGACAGCTCGTGAATTCTGTCATCAGGCGGTGAGGCCCGTATCACATGTCACTTTGCTTTGTTTTTAACATGTGGCTCCAGCTACACCAGACCTGCTGCTGTGTGGGAGATGTACTTTCTGACAAAATAAGGCATTTTCCTGGCATCAGGCCCCTTTGGAATTTTTACTGGTGTGCATAAATCCAGCGAACTTTGCATTTCCCACACATATCCAATGTGGTCACACTTGGCTTTCTGGATTCGTGGTGGTCCATTCCTTTTCACCACTGGGAGTTGTTGGGAAGAAATGAAACCAGGAGTTCATTCATCCATTATTCAGAAATTGTCTTCCATCGACCATACCTGTTACGAGGAAGAAACAGCGGAGGCCATATAAACCAATTTTGGAAGGACTGAAAATGTTTTGTAGGGTGGAAATGGAAGTATTTCTGTCTCCTCCTTTTCTTTCTTTTCATCCATCATGATAATAAAGCCCACTGCGAAAGTTCATTTATATTATTTCATGTTCAAAGAGACGATGATGGTGATGACAGTGATGACATTAATATTAACGTTCACTCTTGGTTGGCTGTTATTGGCTGAATCGAATCACTATATAAATAAACTGATCCTACAATGTGAGTCTGAACCCTTCTGAGCTACTTTTTGAAACCCCATTGGGCTGCCCTTTTAAAACTCTTGGTTTTTCCCTCCTGAATATATTTTACTCTTGGTTACAAGAGCCATCAGTGAAACCACATGGACCTCTAGGCACACATTTATCATCTCTGATGGAAAAATAACTAAAAGAACCTTCATCCAGCAGTAAGAGTACATGGTATGTTATATTTGCATATACAGGGTAGAACGTGATTGTCCATATTGAAAGAGAGGGCTGAGAGAGGGCGGAATGGGAAAAGCAATAGAAAAATATCTTCAGTGTTTTTTACATGTGACCTTGGGGAGTGGCTCACTCAGTTCATTCACTCGACACATTGCTTGTTGACCATGGGTCAGATATGAGGGTGAGGACTGGTGGTGTGGGCTTAGGAAAGACACAGGCCCTGTTTTCTGGGAGCTCATAGTCTCAAGTCAAAAGATTGGCATGTCATCCCCAAATTTATATGGTACCATGCAGCCCTTTGCTGAGTACATTCCAGCCAGCCTGGTTTCTTTTCCTTACTCCAGCACACCGGGCTGGATCAGCCTCCTGGTGGCTGCTTTCTTCACACCCTCTGCGTCTCAGGTTATGAGCTGTGTCTTCCACGGGCCTTCCTGCCACTCCGTCCAAAGTCACCGCTTATGCCCCATGATTCTAATCCCCTCTGCCTGCTTGCTTTCTTTCGTGGCACTTGTTTGAAATTACCTCGTTTGTGTATCCATTCACTTGTTTTCTTGTGCATCTCCTTACCGCTCGAACGTACACTTATGGAAAAGCAGATCTTACTTGTCTTGTTTACCATTGTATCCGTAGAAATACATTTTTGTTGAATGAACGGATGGATAACTATACTACATGATAATCCGTTCTTTAATGGGCACATTAGCAAAGTGCTCTAGGAAAGGGAGGAAGCGAGCGACCACTTCCCTGACTGAGCAGGTTGGGGTATCCCCGTGCGAGCTGGACCAGGCAGGCTGTTTCTGCTTGGGCACATGAAGCTCTTCCTTCATCATTCTGACCCTCCGCAGCTTGACCCACTCGCTCCTGGCTTGCAATGAGCAGCCCGGATGGTTCACTGAGAGAGTGGACTCTAATATCTGACAGGCATGAGCCCTTCATGGTGACCCCTGCCCTCTTTGGATGCATGTTTCAGGGAAGTGAAGAACACATGTTTCCTGAAAACTTCTCTTTCATGCAGTGAAAAGTTGCTAAAAGCTGTCTTTCTGATAAAGAGAACTTGGAATTGATGTAATGGATAAAAGGAGCTTATGAAACAGAAGTAGGCATTCTTGACGAAATAAAAATAGAAGCTTAAAAGACGCATCATTTGGGGAAAGTTAAAAAAGATTTTTTCCCCTACTGTAAGAAAATATGTGTGGATGAGGCATGTGTTCTAAACTATAGAATAAAATTTGCATTTTACTTTAGGGTCCCGCAGCCATGGCAATGCAGAGCTTTGTCGGTGCTGATAGACATACTTGGAATATATACATCCATTAACAAGATTATCACTTGAAGAGACAATCGTATTTTTACTGAAAAGGTTTTTTGAGGATAAAATTTATTGATATTTAATGAAGCATGAAGCTTCCAAATGAACCGTGAAAGCAATAGCTGAACTAACTAAGTGCATAAAGCCTCCCCGCGCACGTACGTGATGTGGGCTGTGTGCTCACCATCGGGCCTGCTTCCGCCGACGCCCTGGTCAGCGCGCTCCTCGCACACACTTGGTGGAAGCCACAGCAGATCCTCCTGTAATGCACGCAATAAAGAAGGAAATGACCGTTTAGATTTCCTGCGAGCGCGGATGGGATGTTTAAGTCAAGCGTTGCAGGGTTTATAGGTTATAATTTAGCAGAGTTAAGACTAGTAATAACAACATATTATTTCCACACACTTGATTTAAGCCTCTGTCTGTGCTGTTTCATTGAATGATAAATCGTTCCCTGGTTCTAAAAATATGCATTTCCCTCCCTCCCTTTTCCCCTCCGCGGAGAGACCGAGGATGCTAAATAACACGAGTTGAGCATTTCATTGTGCAAGAGGGATTCTTGTGGGCCTTTTCAACTGCATGTGAAGACATGCCCGGTTGCGGGCTCTGAGAATTGACAAAGAAGGCAAAACCACTCCTGCTTTGGAGGCCGGTACAGGTCCCACTAGCTGGGGAGGCAGATGCCCTACCCGAACAACGCTCTTAGCATTGACCTGTATCAGTGACCAGCTTCCTCCGTAGCCGCTGGCTCTCTCCTCAGCCACAGGCGCCTCCTCTCCGCCCCGTTATCACAGAACTTAGCTCCTAATGAGTCGTTTATAATTGCATTGCTGAAAATGACATTCTTGCGCTAACAAAGGAGCCTGGCAAACCACGAAGACCCACAGGAACAGTCCGTACTGGTGGTGGAGAGGCGGGCGCCGTGGTGGGTGTGAGGGCGGCACTTCTGCAGCCCCAGGCTGGGGCAGCCGGCCCCGGAGGGCCTGTGAGAGTGCCAGGGGTGGCCCGCCGCCCGCGTTTCTGACCCCGCGGGCCTGGGGTGTGGCCCGAGGACTTGGGTTTCTAGCAGGTGATGCCGACGCTGTTCAGACAGCGCAGTTGGAGAACCACTGTGGCCGAGACGCCGGCCGGGGCGGGGAGAGGCCGGTCACGGACCCCCTTCTGAGAGGTCACAACCAGGGAGGGATGTGGTTTGCCCCAGGTACCCTCTACACTCCCATCCTATACCCCTTTCTTCCTTAAAAAAACAAACGCACATTTCTGTTCTTTCCCTAAGATATCCAGGCCCTTCTTATCCGGTAAGGGCTCAAAACTTCACTCACGTGTAAGTGTGACCCTTGGCAACGTAAAGAGCTATGCTTCCCAAGGCCATGTGCATTTTAAGGGGGTGAAATCAAAGGAATTAAGCCCTGGGGAAGGTATTTTTGATATCTGTCAGTGGGTTTTAAGGGAGATAAAATTCAGGTTTGAACTCACACCATTCAGGCCAACCACTCCATGTGTCCAGAGCATCCTTCTGCCCTTGCGCCCTCTTGAATGAGCCCACCTTTGCTCGCACATTCTCTAATCCCTAACACAGGGCCCCTTATACATTGGACACCTGGCCAATGTATACTGAACGGATGGAGGGATGATGTGTAACAGGGACAAAAATAATTAATTGCCTGTGTGATTGAGTGCTTCTCTCTCCTCTCACTCTGTAAGGAAAATGTAGTGATGCTTGAAAATAAAGAAATCCTATGATTTCCCAGGGAACATTCCCACCCAACTCTACCTGTTTTGGGATTTTAATCAGCAAATATCAAGGGGAAATGAACAGGAGTGAGCGTTAGTGAATATGTATTGGGAGAGAACAGTGGAAGAAGGGAGGGGAGACCCTTACTTTTTTTTTTTTTTTTAAGATTTATTTATTTGAGACAGAGCGTGTGAGAGAGCATGCAGGGAGAGGGGCAGAGGGAGAGGGAGAGAGAGCCTTAAGGAGACTCCCTGCTGAGCGTGGAGCCAGTGCAGGGCTCCATCTCATGACCCTGAGATCCTGACCTGCACTGAAACCAAGAGTTGGACCCTTAACTGACTGTACCACTCAGGCTCCCCAGGAAGAGCGTTATTATTGTGGGAACCCTGGGGGGAGTTTGTTCTGTTCTGTGGAAGAGTACAAGAGCGAAGGAAGGCTTTGGGCCCCCAAAGGGTGGAAGGGTTGTCCGTGAAAGGGTGACAGAGACCCATGGCAGCAAAGGTGATGTTTACATGCATTGCCAAGGTTTGTTTCTTCGAAGGGACTACTCCATCTGAAACTGGAGTGTGGGGTCCTGGGATTTACTTGGGTTGTGAGTGATTCAATGTGTCAACAAACACCAAATACTATATTGTTAATGTGAATAATAGGGATAAATGAATAGCTATAGCACATGGTGGGCAGATGTTTCATTGGTCATATGATCTTGACCTGTGGTTCTCCAAGTGGGGGTCCCCAGACCAGCAGCAGCAGCACCTGGGAAGTTGGTAGAACTGCAGATTCTCAGGCTCCACCCCATGCCTGTGGCCCTAGAAACTCCGGGGTGGGGCCGGTATTCTGTGCCTGCACAAGCCCTCCGGGGTGATCACACAGTCAAGCTGGCAAACCAGGGGACTAGGGAGTTGCTATCCTCACGGGTCCTGCTTGCTGACCAGAACCCTCTGAAATTTGGGAGGGTTTGGCTAAAGAGTAGCAAGGGCCATTGTTTTCTTATGTGTGATGACAGATTTTTCCTAACTGTTTCATCATTTGAAAAGCCTCCGAAGACAGAAACAGAAACATTTTGAGCTTAGCAAAGAAAACAAATGGGCTGAATATTAAAAGGGGACAGAGAAAAATTTCTACGGCAGTCACACTGAACAAAACACGAGAATCTACGCCATGGCCAAGTCACAAGCCTGGGGAAGTGACTTGGTTGTGGACGGAATGGACTGTGTGGCTGGTCAGCGGCTCCAGGTGTAATCCCCGCTGAGGTCACAGTCACGCTGCTTCTGCTTTGACTTTCTAGTCTTTCAGCGGTAGCTTCGTAACATGTGACCTTTTCGGTTTTTTACCCACCAGTACTGGTATTTTTTTCTTTAAGTAGTGTTTTTTTGTTTTTTTCTTTTCTGAGTATAAGAATAACATGTTTATGAAGAAAATTTTTAAATACTGAAAAAAAAAAAGAATACAATAAAATTACCTTCCGGGATTCCCCAGACACAGAGCTGTCTATTGTTAGTATTTTAGGAGATAAACGTGTATGACTGTTTTGTGATAGATAATAGTGAGGATTAATACCTAAGCTAAGTCTTGTGTTCCCTTCCGCACATTGTTGGGAGCATTCCCTCATGTGCTTCAGGATTCTCTGAAGGTACAATTTTTAAGTACAGCAGACATTTTTTATATGTGTGGGAAGTGTACTCTATTTAATCAACTTTGTTTTCTTTTTTTGTTGAAACTGTATTATCACAAATATCTTGCAATTGTTGGTAGGTGATTGGGTCAAGTGAACATTTTAAATACTCTTGATTGCACTACCAAATTGCTTCCCAGATGGGTTAGATCACACTTCATACCCCACTCAATCTCGGAGCAGAATCGAGAGGGTCCACTTTATGCCTTGTCTACTGGGTTTTCTTTTGTGAGTAGTTTATGACCTTTGCCTTTCCCCCCCATAGGAATGTTTGTCTTTATTATTGATTTGCAAGGCCTCTTTATATGTTAAGCCCTTAACCCTTTGTTGCAAGGAAGGCTGGCAGATGATTAGTCTTTTGTTTGAATTTTCATTTTGCTTTTGGTGCTTTTTGAGCTAAACCGTTTTTGCAGTTACCTCTTTGCCTTCTGGATCCTAATATTTAAGAAAAACTCATGTATTTTCTTTTAGTTGTTTTATGTTTTATTTTTAATATTCAGCTCTGAATTGTCCTGGAATTTGTTTTGGTATTGTATTACGGCTGTTTAGATTTTCCCACCAATGGCTGAAAACTGTCTCCCATCCTGTGTTCTTTTGTGGTGTGAGTTTGCCCAGCAGCCTTCTCACAAAGTGGAGTTCGTTCCCCTTCCCCCTTTGAATTTGGATGAACCCAAGATTACTTTGGCCAGTCATATTATGGCCGAAGTCATGCTGTGTCTGTGGCAGGAATGGTCCTTAACAGCCTGAGAGCAGCCTCTTCGAAGTCAGCTCCCATGGTGCGAGGAGCCCGCGTGCTCCGCAGCAGCCCTGTGGTGGTGTTGCCATCGACGGCCAGCACATGAGCAGTCGGCGCAGTTCCCCGTTCAGCCCTAGCTGACATCCGGCCGTAGTGCACAAGACCCTGAGCCAGAAGCACGCCGCTGAGCCCAGGCAACCCTGGCCAAATCACACAAGGTCCTAATAAATTGTTGCTTTAAAGACCGTAAGTTTGGGGGTGCTTTGTTATGTTGCAATACATAATCAGAACATAGTGTGATAAGGATTTAGCTTTTATTCCCCCCAAACAGCAGAGAGTTGCTCTACTGTCTTTTACCGGACACCCTCCTTTCCTCCGCTCACTTGTAATGTGCCGTCGTGTGCTGATTCTTATTATGTATCTGGGATCATGACCTTTTGCTTCTCTTCTGTTTTTCTTCGGTTCTGTAGCCTTCCTTCAGTGTGTCACAATTTTTACTTTCATAGCTCTATAATGTATTTATTTTCTTCTTCAAAGCCTTTTGGATGGTTGGTAGAGTTCATTCTTCCAGAAGAACTTTAGAATCCGTTGTCAAGGTAGTGAATGAGGAAGGGCACGTTAGCACTTCGCAATCAATCATGGTTCCTGACCTGAATGATGTTGTCCGCCAGGGATGTTTGGCAATGTCTGGACAGACTTTAGTTTTGGATGTCACAACTGGGGGGAGTGCTACTGGCCTCTAGTGGGTAGAGGCTAGAGATGCCACGCAGCACCCTACGGTGTCCAGGGCACCCTCCCCCCAACAGACACACACACACACACACACACACACACACACACACATCTGCGCGCACACACATGCGAATTATCTGGCACAAAGTGTCAGTGATGAGAGGCTAAGAAACCGTGCATTAAGGTCATGAAACAGTTGAAAGAGTCAACATACTCTTAGTTTTTGTACCTCGGAACATACATATGTCTATATTTATTCGTGTCTTCAGAGAAAAAATGTAGTTTTCCTCATATTACATGCCATTCCTAGGTATTTTTACCCTAAAATAATTTCCCTTTATGTTTTAAAACTCATAATTGAGAGTCTATAAGAAATCTATTGCTTTTGCCCTATTTACATTGTGACTTGTCAACTGATTGAATTTTCTTTTTATATATAGTGATTTTTAGCAGATTCTGTTGCATTTTATAGGTAGATGGAATTCCTGAAATTTAATTTGGTAGAAGGTGGGGAGAGTAAACTCAGTGTTTACTCAGAAAATGTTTGGGGTAGAAGGGACTTGAGAGGTTCCTTAATCCCTTGCCTTCCTGTAAGTGATGATAAATCTGAGACCTAGAAAAGTTAATTTACCTGCCTCATGTCACACAGCGTAAGAGCCTAGAGAGGAAAGAAGCACACACAGAAATAGCCTTCGGATGAGAATATTGAAAATTCTCATGGTTTACATAAAAACTGAGAACTCTACACTGGGTTTCAAAGCCTTTGGGGGATGTCACAGAGCGTCGGTAATGAGTTTAGGAACCTTGCCTCCCAGCCTCTTCCCCGGCTCGTCTGCAGTGTCCTGGCAGCCCGTCTGTGTGTTCTTCCTGGGGCAAGAGCTCTGCCTCACAAAGCGTTCTCAAGTCACTTCTGCTCGCTAGAAAGTTTTTCCTTTGGGTGAGCTGTGCTCTGCCTTCTTGAGACCGACACACTCTTTATGGGTGAATGGTGTTGGAGGAAGCAGAGTTTTCACATAGGCCGAGGTGGCAACAGACAGAGGTTTTAAAGGGCAGTGGGAAAAACTTACTGGTCGGTTGACTAGTTGAGATTCGGGGATGGGAGGGTTCGAAGTTCCAGTTTCCAGGTGGAGAAGACCCTTGTGAACTGGGCGTCCCATAAATACTCGTCAGGTAGAGTTTTATAGAATTTTAGATGAAGTTTTTCAGATCTCTTTCTCTCTCTTTCTTTCTTGGCCTTAGGTAAGTTTGGCTCAAGGAAGACTAAGCATCCTAACCCCAAATGCTCCTGGTCCTGCCACCTTCCAGAGGTTCTCCTTTCCTTGGGGACTCCAGCAGAGGCTGTCTCCGGCTGGGGAGGCTATGAGTAGGTCTAACTAGGAACAGATGATTCTTGTGTTTCATTACCAGGCAGGGTTGTGTGCCACGGGGACTCCATCCAAACTCATCGACATAATGAAGAGCCCTTTCATTATTTCGGACTCCTGAAAGCAGAATTTTTCCTCGGAACAAAGACAAAGACAGTAAGGCCGCAATGCAAAGGAACTCCCTCAGTGCATGATTGCTAATTGGACAATTGTTCTGCAATTATTATTATGCCAGAACATAATCATTGCCTTATAGCCTTGCTCATTGCTTGTAAACTTTCTTTGAGATGGGAATCTTTTTAAAAATTATGCTGTCAAGTTTGATATGTTGAAATTAGATTCCCCCCTCCCCATTCCTTAACTAGATGATTGCTGTTCCAGAGCAGCCTGAATATTGTTTCCACGGCACATTTACCTGTGGCAGATAAAGAATCAGGCGTTGGTCCTGCTAGAACCTGAGGCTCAGCCGTGGTTCTGCTAAAACCCAAGGTTTCAGAGATTTTTTTTTTAAAAGATTTTATTTATTCATTTGATACAGAGAGAGAGATTACAAGTAGGCAGAGGCAGGCAGAGAGAGAGAGAGAGGAGGAAGCAAGCTCCCCGCTGAGCAGGAAGCCCGATGTGGGCCTCGATCCCAGGACCCTGGGATCATGACCTGAGCCGAAGGCAGCGGCTTTAACCCACTGAGCCACCCAGGCACCCCAAGGTTTCAGAGATTTAAACAAACTCAGACTGAACCTCTTTTTCTTTTAAACTACTGAAGGTAAACAATCCCATTTCTCTCTGCTCCCGAAAATTCATGGATTTTGTCTGATCTGGGAGAGTGGTGTCTTTTGTCTCCTCTAGGCTTGTAGACAAAGGGAAGGAGAAATCTGTCCAGGGGCGTTTTCAGACTCAGTTTATGGACAGAAATGGGACTTCTCTTGAGGCACAGTAGTAAGGTAGGGGGTCTCTGTGTTCCTCTTCACTCCTGATCCCCTCTTCTGTGCTTACTCCTTTTCTTCTCCGACTATTCATCTCTTCATGAACGCTCCTGTCCCAAATTCAATGCTCGTTGTGTAGGAGGAGCCCTGCCATCTGCCATCTTCATTCTATTTTGAAGGCGAAAGACATTTTTAACTGCCTCAGAGGTATTTGCACCATTAAGCATCATTTATAACTGACAGTCCCATGAAACTAGTAGGGTACAGTAGAAAGGGAGATTCGTCGGGCGCCTGACTACTGGAATTTTTGTCCTGATTCTGCTGTTAACTAGCTGTGTGTCCTGGGGACAGTCACTTTCCCTCTCTGGACTTGAATTTTACCACCTGTATAATAAGGAGGTTGGAAACGTGATTTCCATTTTTCCTTCTTGGCATGTAAATCTTTGAATTCAAAGGATGGTGTGAGCAGGGATGCATCTTTTCTCTTGAAGGAAGTCCTTGAAATGATTTCATTATTTATTCTGGTTTAAAGTTAGTCTTTTAGATTATTAGAGATGAAATGTGTTCATTGTGATCTGCAGGTAGGAAAGGAAATTAAGGTTTGCTGAGCATCTGGTTTTTGCCCAGCTAGGGGCCAGATTATTTATTATATGATCTCACCAAGCTAGGCTTGACAGGGAGGTTTCGTCTAAGTGGTTTGGTCAAGTTCACACAGTTGAATAGCCACAGACCAAACTTGGCTTCCTGGCCTTGTGACTTGACTCTGGCCTATCCTCGCTTGTCTCTATACCACTAACCACACCCACCCACACCTCCACATCTCTCTCCTCCTTCTGTTACTATTTTTACTGTGGAGTGAAAGCCGAGAGCAGCCTCATGCCTAGGGACAGGTGATAGCTGATTAGACTCTGCTTTTATGTCCGTGCAGTTTTGAAAGATAAAATCTTGTGTTACTGAGGCAGAATTTTAAAAGATTTTATTTATTTATTTGACACACAGAGAGAGAGAGAGGAAGAGCGTGCACATGAGTGGGGGGAGGGGCAGAGGGACAGGGAGAAGCAGACTTCCCGCTGAGCAGGGAGCCCGACGTGGGGCTTGATGTGGGGCTCAATCCCAGGACCTCGGGACCATGACCTGAGCTGAAGGCAGACACTCAATCGCCTGAGCCACCCAGCCGTCCTGCTGAGGCAGGATTTCTTAGAAAAGACCCCCTTTTAAGTTGTTTGTATAGTTCTAAGGGTAGGTTGGTTTCTAGTAGAAAGGGTCCCTATGAAATGTTGGGCTGTGTGGGAGGTTCAGGGCACCTCATATTTACTCCTTTTGCACCTGACACATTGTGTAATTGTCTTTGTGCTTGTCTCTGTGTGTGCGTGTGTGTGTGTGTGTGTGTGTGTGTGTGTGTGTGTGTGTGTGTGTGTCTGCATATGTGCACACATGCCTGTCATGCTCTTATGTCCCTGGTATATATCTTGATGAATTGTGTGCGCTCAAGACTGTTAAATGAAGAGAAGATTAGTCAGTCCCTTCTGCAGTAAGATGGATGCAGATGAGTGTTTTCATATCGTGTTCCTGAAGATCACCGTCATCATCGTCCCGTCCTCCTCAATGTCCCAACAGCTTTATGGTCTTACCTTATTTTACCAGACGTATAGTGTGTGCTGTAATTGTCTTGCTCTATGTTTTAGCTGCTCTTACCATACCGTTTAACCACGGGATGAATGAGTGAACAAATGAAGTTGATGTTATCCACCAAAAATGCCTGAAAGTTAGAAGGGCTCTACAATAGACATTCAGCCACTACTGGGGAGGTTAGAAGAGTGTCTGCTGCTTCTGCACGCACACATGACTCCATTTATGGCACCAACACAGCGCAAAGTAAGCTATCAATCCTGACTATTGCTTACACGTGCAAACCAGGATGACAGAGGCTGTGGGTTCACGAGTGTTCAAGCGTGGGGAGAAGACTCAGTGTCCAGTTAGTTGTCTTGTCTCCTCCCCATTTAGTAGTACCTGTCCAGTTGTGTGGGAGGGTGATGGCTAAGAATGGATGAGCTCGGGCGCCTGGGTGGCTCAGTGGGTTAAAGCCTCTGCTTTCGGCTCAGGTCATGATCTCAGGGTCCTGGGATCGAGGCCCGCGTCGGGCTCTCTGCTCAGCAGGGAGCCTGCTTCCCCCTCTCTCTCTGCCNTAAAAAAAAAAAAATTTTAAAAAAAAAAAAAAAAAAAAAAAAAAGAATGGATGAGCTCTTAGGCATCCTTATGTGATTTTGCAGCAGGACTAACTGGGTGTGACTCCTCACTTTTCTCAAGTTACGGTGTTTTTTGGAACCTCAGATTGGCTCCTCTGTGAGAAGGGATGGTAATAATCAGGGTTGTGTTTTGAGGTGAGGGGGTTCCTCCAGGCATAGGGCCATGTATCCGCCCCAGTGCCAAGTAAGCCTTCCATTAATGTTAACTCTCAGGTGTTTTTAATGTATAGCCGTATTATCATTAATAGTAGTAATAATAGCAGCAGCAGATAAGAGTGTAAGTTTTTGGTGAGGAAATATGATCACCACGTTGATATCTAGGTAACCTCTGCACCTCCGTCTGGTACTTCTGTGTGGCTGAGGAGAAGGGGGAGGAGAGAGGAGTGTGTCAGACTCCTGTTTCCATAGAGGGCTTCACAGAAAAGGTGACAAGGGCAACACTTGGCTGCATCCACAGGGCGGAACTGTGTGTGCTGGGAGGCGCGGTCGGTCTGGTGGGGAGTGGAAGCGGGGGTGGACAGGGATTCGGGGCTGCCTGGAGTGGAGTGTGTGGGAAGGACCTGGGGCCTCCTGTGAGTGCCGCAAGCAAAATGATATAGTCAGACCTCATCCAGGATCTGCGATCATTAGTAAGAGTTTTCCTGACCCTCTTGTCACTATAATAAGAAAGAGGGGGGAGGGATTGGGAGCTAAGGCACTCTCAGTGTTCAAGTTAAACGTTAACTCCTTTGTGTAGTTAACGACTAACTTACCTTTTTCTTTTGCAAAAGGTAAAAAGAGAGGAAGAAAACACAATGCAGCAGGAACCACCTCACTTAAAAAAAACATTCCCCGTTTGCTTTTGTGGTTGCTTGTTTTTGAGCTAATACGTATGTAGCAATTATAAAGATGTATGCAAACTTGAAGAGCAAACTGCAGACTCACCTCCACCAGCTCCCCGTGTGGCTTTTGCAGGGTTCTCAGAGACTTAGCTATTTTCGAACACATTCCTAGTTTAGCCATTAGAAAATTATGGGTTTTATTTGTATAAACTCAGCGGCTAAAATAGGACTTCCAGAAAGGTGGGTGAGCTCATCGCCGCCGTCTGAACCAGGCAAGTTAATGACCTGCCCAGTATTGTTTGTGCGGCCAGCGGCCGGTGCTGGCTGGCTGACTTCACCAGCGTTTCCACTTGAAGGGAGACATTGTTTCCTTGGCTGCATTTGTCAGATGCTTTTCTCTTCGGCACACCAGCCTTTGCTAAATGTCCTAGCTGTCCCTGAATGTGCCTGCCAGGACATTGTGAAGCCAAAGAGCCAGGTAGCCCTGGAAATCTAAGCAAAGTACTCTGCATAGCTGTCTGAGGCCCCCAGCCAAGGGAAAGGTGGCAACACCTTTCTCCCCACACCTTTACACAAGCAGACCCTGCCTCTGGTACGGAAGCTCCCCAGGGGGAAGGCTTCTTACTTCCAGCCCTTCTAAATGTCAGTGACCAGACAGCCCGGGAACAAGAATAACTTAAGCATGAGGTGATTTGCTGAGGATTCTGATCATTTCTCTGGAGACACAATGGTAATGTACCAAGTGGAGTTCGGAGGTATGTGGAGGAAGGGGGTCAGGGATGGTGGAATTTGTATCTGCTGTAAGAAATTGCAAGCATGATGTTGAACTTCAGGGAACTACCTGCATCATGTGCAGTTTGGCGAAGGAATGAATGGCCGGAAGAGAGGAATTTCCGTGGACTTACAAATGTGAACATCGAGTGGAGGGCAGGTGGCTAGCAAAGTGGAAGAGACAGAGGGTGGAGCACCTTCAGTACAGGAGATGTGTTTGACTCTGAAGATGCTATTCCGCAGACAGTGAGGAGGTAGAAAGGGAAACAACGTCGTTTTTAAAAGTCAAACTGACTGCTCTTCAGAGCAACTGCCAAATAAAATCCTGGCACACTGGCTCTGGCCTCTTTTTAAATGAGCAGTTTTTGCATTACCCTCCCCTTCCGCTGTGTTTATCTAGAGGGCTGTTTAATTTTTATTACGAGGCTAATCCCTGGATTAAAGACATAAGACATTCCGTCTGTAAGTAGGAGCGTAGGTGTTTGGGGTGAATTTCTGTACTGGAGCAAAATCTAATTCACTGTTGAGGGGATTGTAACCGCAGATGCTAATTTAGAAATCTGTTTGCGAGATTCAGGTGACTTTGATAAGACTTTTATTCTTTTCAGTCTTAGGCATTTGTGCACACATTCTTGGGAAGATTGCTGCGGGGTAGTGTTGCATGTCAGAGAGGAGGGAAGTTTAGTTATTAACCCCACATAGAGGGTAAAGGGGGGCAACAGGCAAGCTGTGGAATGAGGAAAAGGCCAGGTTGAAACATTTCCAAGAGGTATTTTTGTTGTTTATACTTGTTAATTATTAATATTAATTATTGGTGAAAAGCGGTTTCAAGTTACATGCCACACATTGTTTAGAAATAAATTATCACATTTCTTATCTGGAACTATAGTAGATATTAGACTATTTCAAATAATCAATATGTATTAATGTAGCAAGATTTTCCCTCTTCCTTCAGCATTGCAGACAAGAAGCCATGAATTTCTGGCTCATAGGGAATTTGTTTTGTGAAAGTGTACTTTTCCCTCAGCTTTGGGTGGATTTTAACACTAAATGAGTATGTTAAGAACTTTATTTGACCAAATCAGCTCAATAATTAAAAAGTATCTTTAGAACAAAGTACATATTTCATGTAAAACACATAGGTAATACACAACGCTTTCTAAGTTAACATTGCTACATTAGTTGTGAGTATTGTGCTTTGTCTCAAATATTGGTGCCTTTTTAGAGATATAGTCTATGATCATCTTAGTTTCTTGGAAACGAACTTTTATGGAGTTTCTGTGCTTTGCGGTTTATCATACAGCTTTAAATGGAGTATTGTGTTCCAATTTCAGTGGGCGGGTGTGTATGTAGAGGACGGATGATAACTCTGGGAGTCAGAGCTGGTTGATGTTCGTGTTGCGTGTTGTGAGGTGTGGGGGCAGGAGAGGGCAGGGGAGGAGTGGAAAGGCCCAAGGGCGTGGGTGGTTGAGATGGAAGGTCCCTCTGACAGACTGGGAACTGATAGGACTTGGAGACATTGCTCTCAGAGGCTGACAAAGTCAACATTTAGGCTTCTTAGGCATTGTGGGCTTTTTGAGTGTTAGTAGATTCATTTTCCCCTGAGTCTTAAGTACCGTCCATTGGGTTTCCCATGAGCTTTACCCATTCTGATCAGTAGACTCCAATGAATATCACAGTAGTCGTGTGCAAAGGTACCAGTCCTTGGCAACCCGAGGAGTTGTTTGGTTGTAGGATATAGGACACTTAGTCACACGGTCTCTGGGGCTTGTCTGGTGTTTGCCTGGGTGGCCTCTGGGGGTGACCCAGATTGGTGTATATTTGCGGCAGGGGGGGTTGTAGTAGTGGCTCGAAGACCCTACCCAAGGTGGAGTAAGTCGGCTGATCCTGGATCAGTTCATTCTCTCTCATCTGAAAGGCTTGCCCACTGACCTCTTCCAGAGCTCAGTGTCTGATCTCTGTGAGCAGTTTAGAGAGCCCCAGGCTATGATCTCAGATTCTCTGGGGGAACCGGGAAGGTCTCCTTTACCTGTATGAAGTTTATGGCCAGTTAAACCTTGCTTTCGATGGGC
Organism: Ailurus styani; assembly: GCA_002007465.1. Taxonomy (NCBI): domain Eukaryota; kingdom Metazoa; phylum Chordata; class Mammalia; order Carnivora; family Ailuridae; genus Ailurus; species Ailurus styani. Next base: position 894,114 of record LNAC01000203.1, read on the forward strand.
TCATTTTATTTAGGAAAGAAAAATTCTGCATTTGTGAAAAATGAAGGGCACTTGCCTTTTTCAAGGAAGCTGCCGGCTCTTGGTTTCTCCAGAGAGGATTACTGGTGAGGACAGTTATGAAGAGAACAGGTAACTCTTTTGAATGCACAACATGTTCTTGCTTAAATATTTCCCAGAACAATTCTAGAGAAATATAATACAGGTAAGTTTTGTTATGTTCTCATTGTGAGTTATGTTTACGAGAAACAAAAATAGGATTAGAATCACAGAGGAGGAAGAAAAGCTTTTTTGTACCAGTGGTTTATGTTTTATATCACATGAATTCTAACCATTTATAAAATTATCTGGTTTCTTGCCCCTACTCATGGTTGATTTTTTTTTCTTTTTCCATCTAGAGACCTTTGAATTATTTTTATTCATAAGTGAAAAATGTATTACAGCTTTATTTCCTTTTATTAATAGTTCCTTCTTGCCCTTAACCACATCTCTGACTTTTTGGCGTGTAAAGTCCAATGAGCTCATGCTTAATCATGTATAAACAACCGTCTAATTATATGGTTTTGAATTTTCATTTGACCGACTAAACAAAAATGACACAGAAAAGAGAGACCTGACAGCCTCCCTGTCTTTGGGTACCTGGCCTTTCTCTCCCTCACTCTCTCTTCACACGTTTAGTAAATGCATGTTAAAACTTATCAAAAAATCACTTTGCATTTGCCAAGACTCTACGGCAAAATTGTTCTTTTCAAGGCTGCGTGTCAAAAAACAAATCAGTCGAGCTGAATTATATGTCTTCTTTACAAATTTCCTTCGGACTCTATTCTTTCCTCCTCTGGACGGAGGTGTTACCTCAGTTCCTTGTGCTGCTGGTGTCGGATGACAGAGCAGCCAGTGTTCATGGAGCAGGATTTCTCAATCTTCATCCCTCTGCCGGCTCAGCTGAGGTACAATAACAACCATCCCAGCTGCCATATCTTCCCACCCTCCCCCAAACCATTCTGACTGACACATTTTTGAGAGAAGGTAGTGGGAAGATCTTTCCAAACAAAGGTGCTTACTGTGTTTAAACAGTGAAGGAAAAAGCTGTCCATTCTCTCTTGGTCCTAGAGTTCTGAACAAGGAGCAAAATCTCTTTTGAACCTTGAGATGGTTTCACCACAGGTAAGCTTGGTGTGCTTGATAGAAGACGACCAGAGAAAAGAAATACCCTCCTTTTATTACTGCTTTTTTTTTTCTAGATATTTCACAAGATGAGTACCTAACAGAGTAGGTTTGGCTAACTAGTATTTAACAGCTATGAGAGAGAAGAAAGGAAATGGGATACCCATGAAATTCTGCAGAAGTGATTTATTTTATCACTAATTCCTCAGCCTTTAAACATAATTTGATTTCTCAGAGTCCGTGACTCTGAAACATGCATATCTCTAAGCACAAAGTGATTTTATGTACTAGATAGGGTAGCTTTATTTGGATGCAGATTATATGGACTATATTTTGAGAATTCAGAGTTTAGAATGATCTTGCTAAGATTAGTGTCTAAACAGTCATCATGAAAGCATTTTATTTTATTTTATTTTTATTTATTTATTTTTTTTAGAGAGAGAGCGAGAGAGCATGTGCACACACGCTCAATTGGGGTAGAGGGGCACAGGGAGAGGAAGAGAGAATCTCAAGCAGATTCCATGCTGAGCGCAGAGCCCGATGCAGGACACGATCTCAGGACCCTGAGATCATGACCTGAGCTGCAACCCAGAGTCAGATGCTTACCTGATTGAGCCACCCAGGCGCCCCCCTCACTGAAAATATTTTAGAGATACCTTCATAATTTACTTCACCAATGCATGTACAAGAAATGTTTTTTTCCTTTAAATCAAAAGAAATGAGACTCCAAGACACTGTCTTGTTGATGAGCAAAAAATCTAATCTCAGTCGTTTTTGCCCAGGATGTGTAATGCCTTGCCAGGGTGAGACAAGATCCCAGGTTCCTTGTACAGAGCAGAGCATTCCAAGAGCTCTCCTGATTCATGGTCCGTGGGTTCTTGCTGAGGTGCCCACTGGCCACGGCCACAAGTTGCCTTGTACTGTACATTGCTTGGGCACAGGGAGCTGCTGGAGCTGGGAGCCCAGACCTAGAGTCTGGACTTTCTGTGTTTGTCATGCAGCCATGAGACCTCTTCCCGCCCTGCCCCCCAACAGGCACACACTGCCTTCCTTGACTTTGGGCACTCTCCCCTTCTCCTGGCTTCCTCCTCAGGGGCAGTCCTCTCTGTCCCCATAGCTTTCTTAGCATCTGGATAATCTCAGTGGATTTAGGGTTCTGCACAGGACTAGGAAAGAGGATACAATCAAACAGTATTCTACTTTTAGGTCTCTTAGAATAACCCCTCTCGGACAAAGGAGCACAAATTACAAATCCTAGCTCAACAGATTTTCTTACCGTATACCTGGGCTGCTAATGGGTTCGAAGCACAGAGTCCGGAATCTACAGCCTAGAGGCGCAACGAGCAGCCCTGGGGGACTTCTGGGTGTAGGAAGCTGGGTACCGTCTGGCTCTTAGAAGATGGGTGACTGAATTTTTAATGTAAGAGTGCAATCTCCATAATCATCTGCCTTTTCTCTGGGTCTGATGCTTCTGGGCATCCCATCTGGACTTGCTGGCCCATGTAGCATATGTAACAGAAAATATTTGTGGTAGAGATATTTGTCCCTTTGGACAGTTCTGAGGAATTACTGTTTGAGGGAAAACAAAGGTTAGCCTATCAGCTTTTAGTGGTAAGTGTATAAGCCTTGACTTTGAGAACTAAGAAGTGATCTCTAATATGAAGGAGTGAAAGGGATTTGCCTCTGAACCAGCTCTTAGATGCTGGAAAAAAAGGAAAAAAAGCTCCATTGGTTTATGTTGAGTAGTTTAGACTACATTGCCTTATGTTGAGAGTGTGTGTGTGTGTGTGTGTGTGTGTGTGTGTGTGTGTGTGTGTGTAGGGAGTGTGGAGAGAGGAAGGGAGACTAATATTCCCAGCCATTCACTAATTCAGAGACAAAGACCTATCAACAACTGTAGTCACCACTGGTCCATACAGTGAGGGGTCTCACCGGTGGGAGCTTTGCCATTTCTCATCCCATCGTTGCTTTTGGTTGACTTGGGGGGAGAAACAGTTTAGGGAAGACATGATCTTGATTTTGGGAGAAGGGTTTGGAATCGAGTACTGGCCCTGGAATTGGAATTTGGAATTCTGACAGGCCCTTCAACAACCTTCTTTTTTGTTTCCTTTATAAGGTTATTTGGGGTTACTCTGCCTCTGCTTCTGCCCAACCTGTCCCAGGACTTCAGCCCTGCACCCTGAGATCACAGCTTGGGTTCCTGCCTTTAGTCTTTGCTCTGTCTCCCTGTGTGCAGGAAGTAGTTGGACTGTCCCTCTCATAGTCCCTCACCACACCCATGCCCAACACCTACTAGAGCTTTTTTGGTGAGGGGAGAGGGGCTGGTCTTCCAGGTCCTATATAATCTGGTAATCCTTTAATAAGAATGGGAATACCCACGACTCACAGAGTACTGCCTGTGTTCTGGGCACTATTCTGGGTGTTTTATACACATAACTTGTTAATTCTCCAAATAGCATTCAGAAGGTAGGTGCAGGTACCATCTCCATTTTCCAGATTAGGAAACAGAGGCACAGAGAGTTTAAGGAACTTGCCCAAGATCACATAGCTGGTGAGTGAAGCCATTCTGGCCCTAGCATTTCCATTCTTGCTGTTTGCCCATGCTGCTTCCACGCCACTTGCTCCCCTTCACTCTGGCCAGCCCACTCTTTGGGCTGCCCTCTCCGCTGCAGCATCAAGAGGCTCAGATCGAATCTTACTCCTTCACCATGCTCCCTCTGGGGTAGGCAGGTCTTGTTCTCGTTTGGGCACTTTATGTGCTCAGCATCATGGCAACCGAGTTTAGGATAGGCTGTTTCTTAATTGTTCCACGTGTTGCTTAAAATTCTCTCCAGCTGGTCAGAAGCTCTTTGCCGGCAAACCCAATGGCCTAAGGCTCCACTCAGGGCACGGCACCAAGCCCACAGAGAGTGCTCAGTAAATGCGACCTGATCAAGGGGAACGGAGTCTTCCCATTGAAGTGTGTGCACCCTCCCTCCTGTGCTCCAAGCCTTCCCTACTATTTACGGAAGTCCTGTCTTTATAGAGCCCGTGTATGACTTTCAACTTGCACTCCTCCATGTTCACAGATCACTCGCCTGGTTTAAACCTGTGAAGTTAGATGGTAGGCAAGCATCGTCTCGCTCATCCGTGGGCCCGCACGCCTCGGAGCGCACGCTCTCGCTCGGAGCGGGCCGCGGTAAGCGAACACCTGGTTAGTGAGCCGTACCTATGGCCCTGCACCAGGCAGGCCTCCGCTGCTGCTTCCGCCTTTCTGAGTGATGATTTGCTTATTTAATAAATATATCTACTCTCTTCCCGTGGGATTGTTCAAAAATTTGTCCAGGGAAAAGCAGTAAAATGTGCTTACATTTCCTCTTTGGTTTTCTAGGCTAATTGTTGGTGAACTTTATTTAACACTCTTGCTAAACTAGGAGTCTCTATGGAGCGAAGCAGCTTTCAGTTAACTTGGCAAATCATTACAAGGGAGAACAGAAGGGTCAGCATAAGCACTCTGTACTAATTAGTTGATAATTGATGTACAAGAGCTGACTGATGGGACTTTAGCATATAAACTTGGAGAATGTTGTTTAATATATCTTTACATCTTTATGAGGTGGTTCGGAACCGTGTATGAATAACATCTTATCAGGAGTGCCCGGCGGTGGGGAGAGAGACTGAGGCTTCTTGTCCGGGAATCCAGGGCACTGAGTAGTACCGAAAGGAATATGATATTTTTTAATCTCTCAGGGTATAAATACAATTCCATTTAATGCAGGGATCAAATGAAATGAGTAATGCTAGCGATTCCATGCTTGGGGGCCAACATTCCTGAATGCTGACTAAGGTCAGCAGAGTGTTGGTGTGAAAGTTTTATTTTTTGTGGGGTAAAATTGGTAGGTGCCAGCTGCAGTCCGAAGGGCAGAGTGGTAGGGGGAAAATCACCACTCGTGGGAACCTCCATTAATCTGGATTCAGCTTTGGCCTGCTCGTTGGCTGGGACAAGGTAACTCACTCTGGAATGGAGTCATGAAAATAGTCTTTGGGATCCCCCCCCCCCTTTAAAACATGATCTCCTGAATCCTCATCTCCCAGTCTGAAATCTCCAGCCTTACTCTAACTCGCTCCCATAACCGTCACCTTCTGCATTCTGTCCTTTGCCGACATGTGGCCAGCTTCTGGTTCATGTGCTCCTGCAGCTTTTGTCCCCGAGGCATCCCGATGAGTCTTGGGGCAGCGAGGCTTCTGGCAGGCTGCAGCACTACCCCCCGCCCAGGGTCCAGGTGCCAGGTGGTGGGCCGGGGCCACCAGCGTCATCAGGCTTCATTGGTTTGAGGTGGAGCCTGTGAATTTGCAGTTTTGAAAAGCTTCCCTGGCAGCACTGATAGGCAATTAGGTGTGGAGCTGTCGGGGAATACATACCGTCCAGGCGGTACACCAGCCTGACGAGAGCAGCCCTTTACGTCTGTCTTCTTTTTCATGGTCAGACGGAGCCTCCTCCTGCAGGCAGCCCTGAGTTCTCTTCCTTTCGCCCCAGTACACGCCGTGCCTACACCCTTCCGTTTCCATGACTACACTCAACCGTCTCCTTCTCGTTCATGTGCTCGTTCTTCCTTCATTTCTAGCTTATTGTTTTCCAAAGACTGTTTCTTAGAATATCAGTCTTGGGTAAGCTCATAGGGAAAGAAAAAAAAATTATTGCATATTATTTGCTCTTCTGGGAGTCATATGCATTTGCATTTTTAAAGGCTCTGAAAGTAAAGCCTCCGTAATATAAAGATACAGTTTACCTTCACTGTGTTAGGGTTTCCAAAAGCTGTTTGACTGTGGATCTCTCCATGACCTTGCCTTATGTTACCATTGCATACCCTTGGACTTCCTGAAGAACTTGGGAAATACTTCTGTGGTTAAAATTATTCTTCTTCACTGAATTGTCTGGCACATGGATTTTTCTCCCTTTTCTGAATGCCTGTTTCTAGGATTCAGCTTCGTGCTTAATCCTACACTGTCCCGTCTCGTTATCGGATTGTTCCTCGGTGAGCGTGCTTTGTCTCTACAGATTGTAAGCTCCATGGAGGCAGGGTGCTATATTCAGTATTCCTTTTTTTATTCTTTAAAAGATTTTATTTATTTATTTGACAGAGAGAGCGATCACAAGTAGGCAGAGAGGCAGGCAGAGAGAGAGGAGGAAGCAGGCTCCCTGCTGAGCAGGGAGTCCCATGCAGAGCTCAATCCCAGGATCCCGAGATCATGACCCGAGCCGAAGGCAGAGGCTTTAACCCACGAGCCACCCAGGCACCCTATACCCAGTATTCCTTACTTCCCATAGGTTTTATGTAGTTTTGAGCATTTGTAACATTTGCTGAATTGAAATGCTTTACCCCTGAATAGAAAGCCAGTCATGTCATTCTGATTCTCACCATTTGGTGTTCTTAGCCATTTACCCATGCCTTGAGGTATTTCAGAGTAACACTCTACACGCTCACATATAGTCATTAAGTTGTCACTACTGTATCTCAGCAGTGAAACGTTACCAATTTGACAAAACACTACATAGCAAGCTGAGTATGTTTAGTATGCAAAAATTTCTTATTTCTAGTTTTAGGGAGGCATATGAATGAAGGGTGGAGAGAATCTAAGAATAAGGTAGAATGGCAGTGAGGAAGGAGGGAGGCCTGAAGCCTGGGGCCCATCCAGAGAAGGACAAGTCCACTGTGTGTTGAGGAGAAGGTCTTGCAAAAGGAAGTGTTAGCCTTTAGACCCTGGTCACTCTGGAGAAAAGAGGTGCCATAGACAATATCAGAAAAAAACAGAAATAAGTTGTTTAAAATAAAATGTAATTACCGCTTACAATGTATTTATTAAGTGCCAAGCCACTAAACATATGACCTACGTTAGATCTTTTAACAAAACAACTCAGTGAGGTGTGCACTAGGATTAATCCCATTTTAGAGATCAGGACAGTGAGGCACAGAGAGGTCGAGTAACTTGTCTAAGGTCACACAGCCAGTCCGTGGTGGAGCTGGGGTGCTCACCCATGCCCATAACTGTTGTGCTTATTTGCACTTGGTTTTTTTTTTTCCTTTTCTGTTTTTCTACTTTTCCATTTGCATTCAGTGCCCTGATGTGCAGTGACTTACTAACCTACCTCAGCATGAGTCTTAAAACCTTTCCTTGAAACACATGATCCTGGATTGGAAAACAGTTGCTCTACAGGCTGTTCTTGGGATAATTGGTAATATTTGAATATTTAAATAGCAATGGTATATTACATGCCACTATAATGTCCTTGCTAAATGTCTTGAATTTGATGATTTTGCTATGGTTTTATGTATTTAGGAGTGAAGGACAGAAATCTATGACTTATTCTTAAATGGTTCAACAAATTAATAATAATAATAGTAAGCTTATATAGAAGGGATATGGACAGATAAAGACGTAAATACAGTTTATTAATAGAAAGTTTATTGTACTATTCTTGTAACTTTTCTATAGTCTTGAAATTTTTTAAAAGATTTTATTTATTTATTTTAGAGAGACAGTGAGAGAGAGCACAAGCAGTGAGGAGGGACAGAGGGAGAATCAGACTCCCCACTGAGCAGGGAGCCTGACGTGGGGTTGGATCCCAGGACCCTGAGATCATGACCTGAGCCGAAGGGAGACACTTAACTGACTGAGCCACCCAGGCGCCCCAATAGTTTTGAAATATTTTAAAGTGAAAGTCTGGGAAGGAAACCCTAATCCTTAGAGGTGGTAAGACATTATACTGGTGATATATGGTGTATTGGTAGTATACGGTTGTGTGTACTATACTGGTGGTGTACGGTTGTGTGTATCATACTGGTGGTGTACGGTGGTGTGTATCATACTGGTGGTGTACGGTGGTGTGTATCATACTGGTGGTGTACGGTGGTGTGTATCATACTGATGGTGTATGGTGGTGTGTCTTATACTGGTGGTGTATGGTGGTACATGTCATATGTATGGTGGTACTGTATGGTGGTAAGGCATATATTAATATATACTCAGCCTTTTAATCCTCCTTAACAACCCTATGAGTTAGGTACTACTGCTGTCCCCATTTAAGGGAACAGGACACGGAGGCACAGAGACTTTAAAGACCTTGCCCAATGTCACACAGCCAGTGAGCTGGGGAGGCAGGACTCACATCCCGATGTGTATTATTAATTCTGTCTCCATAACACCCTGCATTTGTGTTAAGTTGAACTGGAGCGAAATTGCTTTCATTTGATCACGTTCGACCTACAAAGAAAGCCATCTCCTGTGATCCAACCTAGAAGCAGGGATCACCTCTTCTGTAATGAACAGTTGGTTTGGTGTCCATCTTTGTAGCCAGAATGAGGGTTCCATGGGGGCAGAAACTCTGTCAGTCTGTCTCCAGGGACTCCCTAGCTTGTGGTTGGCCTTTGGTAAGTGTCAGTTGGATGAACAGTAACAGCCAAAGAAACTCTGATTAGTTCTCCCTAACTCCCTCCGGTCTATATGCCGTTTCTGTCCCCCTCCATATCTGTGTCATTTTTAGAGGAACCAGTGGGTAAACACAAATCCTTCTGAGGGATGTAGCCTCAGCAGGGGTAATTGCGACACAATCAACTATTTGATTTCAAGAGAACCCTTTTAACTAATGAAGATGTTAATTAAAAACACACCCCTGCTAGGATGACCTCTCAGTTCAGAAACTCTGAAATGCACTACATTGTACTCCCCACCAGCCCGCAGCAATCTTGGCTAGAAGGTACGTAGGACTCAGGAGGACATCTACTCGGATCCTCATTTGAGCAGTAAACACATTTTTAAAAAAACATCATGCAGCCTCTAAAAATAAGCGGTATTTCAAAACGAAAACCAGCACACAAGTAGTTGGCACATCTGGTAGACAGAAAAGCTGTATGGTTTGTTTTCAGGGAATGACAAGCCAAGGAACATTCAAACTTGGCCAGTCGAAAACTTTTCTTCTATCTGTGGTGTCACCTGGTTTTAAAAAAGTTGGCTCGAGCCTTGAAGCAGAGAGAATATTGGAAGCGGGTAGAGAATTAAATAGCCTCATTTACTATCTTGTTTTGTGCAAAGAATTATAAGGAACTGCTTTTCTTCTTCAGGAAAGAGAGTGGAACAAAAAAGCAGTGAGGGCCTGAGCAGTGATAGTAAGAGTCACTTGACAATAACATCTGACGTCCGTTGAGTACCTAGTATGTGCTGGAAGGTGTGGTCTAGAGTCCTGTGCATGTCCAATCAGTACGAGATGCACAGCAATCTTAGGAGGCAGTGTTATATTTATTCCCATTTTACAGGTGGGAAGGCATACGGGTGCTTCAGTAATTGCCCGAGTCACAGGACCAGCCCGGCTGCAGGGGGGCGGCCCCAAGGCAGGCTGTCTCCAGAGCCCAGAGCCCAGAGCCCAGAGCGTGGCGTGGTTCCGAGCAATCTGGTGGTGGTCGTTACATTTGGCACTATGAAAACGACAGTAGAGTTGGATGGCTGCCTTGAGCACCACTGGGTCTTGGTCAAGCTATTATTTGCCTCCACTTGTGAGACAGATGATGCCATTTTCCAGAACATTCTCACAGCTGTGCCACAGACATTACTTGTTTCCCATAAATTTACTGTTCACCCTCATGCTTCAAGGGTGCCATTTATGATATCTTTCAGAAGCTGTCATTCCTCTCTGGCTAGAGGAGGTTCACGGTGGCCAGTGAATTTGGGAGTAGGAGGTGGAGCAGCCAAAGCATTGGGGATAGTGGGCAAGGGAGGATCAGTGTCTCTGTGTTAAAGAGTGGGAAGATCAGCAGAGAGTTACAGAGGCAGCCTTGACCGGTGTATAGTTCTCGCCCAGGAAGATGGGTCGATAACGATGATCCCCCCAGTCTTCACCTTCAGTTCTGACCTAGTTTGCAGTGCTGTGGAGAAGCATCAAGGGATTGACTTAGGTGGGGTTTGTTTTTGAAAACCGGCGCTGTTTTAAAAAAACAAATCAGGAGGGTTTCAGTGGAAATAATGTGTGAGTATTTAATATTCATGTACAACTGTCTTTTATTTTCATTCATTCATTAAATTTTTTGTTCATTGAGGTGTAATTGACATGTACCATTCTATTAGTTTTAGGTGTGCAGCGTAGTGATTCACTGTAGGCACTGTGAAATGATCAGCACAGTAAGGACCCTGACCACCAGTCTCCACACCTAGTTACACACACTGTTTTCCTCTTCCTTCCCGTGGGGAGGACTTTTCAGATTTACTTCCTTAACAACTTGCAATATGCAGTATGGTTACTATTAACTAGAGTCGCCGTGCTGTCCATTACATGCCCAGGACTTACTTATTTTATAACTGGGAACTGTAGGTCCCCTTCACCGGTCCTCTCCCTGGAGCCACTAGTCTGTCTTCTGTATCCACATTCATTCATTCTGAACTTCGTCGACAGTCTTTGGTGGGTACGGTGGCACAGGCCCTGGACAAGGTGCCGAGGAAGCAGAGCTGCCTCAAACAAGGTCTTTGTCTTCAAATGCAGTAAAGTCAAAAGAGGAGGATGTAGTGTCTTGGGCGCCTGGGTGGCTCAGTGGGTTTAAGCCTCTGCCTTCGGCTCAGGTCATGATCTCAGGGTCCTGGGATCGAGGCCCGCATCGGGCTCCCTGCTCAGCAGGGAGCCTGCTTCCTCCTCTCTCTCTGCCTGCCTCTGCCTACTTGTGATCTCTCTGTAAAATAAATAAATAAAATCTTAAAAAAAAAAAAAAAAAGAGGAGGATGTGACAGGCATGTCCCCATGAGAGTTCCCTAAAGGTGGTGGGGCAGATGTGTTATGAGAGATTGGGGTGGGGGGGGACAAAAAGAAGACTTGGTCACATCTGCCCAGCTGGCAGAGGGGGAGGGGCGGTTGAAGAGGAGGTGACCTTGAGTCGAGAGCGTGAAGATGAAGAGATGCGCAGTAGGTAGACGAGTTAGGGGAAGGGTGTGCCAGGCAGAGAGGAGAGCATGAACAAGACGAGGGTTAAGTGAAAAATTTCAGCAATCATGTTTGTATTTATTGATTCTAAGGTGTGTGATTCAAAATATCTCTGAAATCTTGATACCATGCACTAGGTTCATCGGCACTGTGCGTTCTTACAGGCACGTAAAATAATACCACCCCTTACAATATACGGCCCCTTAGCTTCGAGGAAAGAAGCTATCAGTATGCTTTGTCATCAAGTGGTATTTCTTGGTTGTGCTGTTCCATCTGTTAGCATGTATTTGTTTTTAAAGGTAGATATTAGTACCTTTTTATTGGGAAGGAATCAGGCATTAAATGACAGATGAGTAGGTGATATTGAATTTGCAAACTACCTGACACCTGATGTTGCTTTTCATAGTGTGGCTGGTAGCGATGGAACCTGGGGAGGCAATCCAAGTGTCTTACGTATTGGACTAGGCTCCATACCTTCACATGGCCTCCTTCTGAGGTAAAGAGGGGAGTTTGGAAAGCAAATGGCACGTAGCTTGTTGGAATTTATAAAGATGCTAAATTTATGATCACTGTGTAAAAATGTACCCACTACTTTTGGTGTCAATATGGAGACCTGAAGGTCCAGTGTTCTTTGAGTTATGAGAGTAGAGAGACTATCGATAATTGGTCTCTCAGGGCACAAGAAGATGCATCAGATCGAAGGGGTGGAGGCAGGAGGTGAGGGGAATTTTCTGAAAACGAAATATGTCTGAAAAAAAATCGGAGAGAAATTTCTGTTGGAACTAATGATCTTGGCAAGTACCCAAGGAAGAAACTCAGCATCCAGTACCTAAACTTAAACACATAGGTGCCATGAAAATAAACCCTAGTGGAATCCATTTCTGCGCTGTCATTGAATCCCTGTGTGGCCTTGGGCAAGTGAGTTACCACTGGGATTTCCCAGAGGGCTGGACTAAAACGCAGGTTGCTGCCAGCTAAAAACACTCCAACTCTCTCAGCATTTTTGAGATGTGGTTTCATTGATGAGAGCATGGTGATTGCTCTAAGGTCTTGTTTATCCTTCAGTTCTGTGGGCTCTTGGAAGAGAGTGTTACAAAAGATGACAAAGTCATTTTTTTGGGTTATTGATTTAATTTCTGGAAAATCAGAATAGGAAATTATGTCCCCTAGGGCTAAGGAAAGTTACTGTGATGATTTTCCACTTACTTTGATCCCAAATATATCAATGAGAAATATGGGGAATTTGGTGAGAGAATTTTAGAGTCTAATTTGTTAAAATCTGACATCATATTTATTTTTGTTTGAAATGGGAACACAGTGTACAGTCACTGAGACTTGACCAGGTAGTTTGCAAAAAATGTTTGAGAAAGTACATCCATGTGAAAAGAATGTCTAGAATGATTCAACCAGTATTATTATTTTTTTTAAATAAATGAGTCATGGCTGTGTTTGACTTTCTCTTCTATGCTTTTCACTTCTCCGTAATGACACAGATTTTTGTGGGTTTTTTTCTTCCTCCTTTGGGTATATACCACATTTTACTACGTTTGAAGATTGTAACTAATGAAATAATAAATCTATGTTGAATTTGGTTACCATGCTGCTTTTAGAATGAGTGTTTTATTTATGGCTTTTTCATACTGACTTTTTAAAATGGGATCTGTGTCCAGTGACAATGTATGGGGATGAAAAGGAGAAATCAAGATTGGAGAGACACAGCCAGACTATATCCCTTTAAAGAGACTTTTTGGAAGGCCAGAATTGCAAGGAAGTAAACCGGTTAAATAGGTGTTGTTTGGCTGTGTCAACTTTCCTTGCTGGACAATTCAAGATATTAGTTATTCTGGAAGAAACTTCTAGATATAAGTAACCTGCTTACCGCCTTGACCCTTTAGGTAGGGAGATGATAAAATATGATGCTTAATAACTGGGTACTTACACACAGAAGGAGGAAGATGTAAGCACGTTTTGTATGAATGGTGATTATCGAAGGGTTTTTATTGTAGCAATAGCTTTTTCATTGGAAAAACAGAAAGCTTTGGGTAAAAATGAACAAAAAGGTGATCCCAGGACTGTCTTTAAAGAGGAGTCCTGATAGAAGTGGGCACGTGTGTGTATTTACTGATTTCTGATGTAAGGGACATGAAAGCTAACCTGATTCATTTGTTTTTAGGGGCTCTTGGCTTTGGGCCTCAGTGCAAGTCCATTGGAAAAGGCAGCTGCAACAATCTAGTGGTCACCAGCAGTCCCATGATGGTTCAGCGACTGGGACCCAATTCACCTCCAGCAAGCCAGGTCTCTACAGCATGCAACCAGATCAGTCCTAGCTTACAGAGGGCAATGAATGCTGCCAGCCTGCATATACCTCCTTCAGATACCAGGTCTCATGTTACTTTTTTTTTTCTCCCTTCTTATGGTATAATCACACCCCACGTGTGTTTTCCCTTCCCTTCCTGAACACGTGCACACACACCACACGCATGTACACACACACACACACACACACACACACACACACACTCCAACCACTCTTTCGGTTTCAGCTACGTAGGGGAATGTGTATAAAATGAAGTATGTGTCATAATATCCTCTTAATTGGGAAGACTGGCTTCCTACCAGCTGTCTTATAGTGTGAGTGTAGTTAATGCCCAATTTGAGACTTTTGGGCCTTCGTGACAAAAGCCCAGTGTGTAAACGTGGCAGTTTGGTGAAGTTAGAGAATTGCGATGTACCATGTACATCTCTTACCTGTGAGTTTGCCGGGGTGTGTGTTACAGTGTCCCCAGGCTGCTTTACCATCTGCTTTGTCTGTTCATCCCTCCACTTGCGTATCTATTAACTACCTACTGTCTGCACAATACAATAGTTGAAATTTAGGGAGATGGTAGAAAAAGTAGAGAGAGAAGTCATGAATTTTGAGACTTCATGATGTGTCTGGGAAGACACACTTTCATGCATGATTATGTAGCATTTCAACACAATGTCTAATGAGGTGCCAGAATAAGGGGGTCCAGTCAATGCTGTGAGTCATTCCATATGGGAGAGAATTGAAAAGGAGAGGGAAATCACCCCTTCAGACACATTTTCATCTCTCTCAAGGTTGACATTATAGGGGACATAAAACCAAAATACTCTGCAATGTGTAAGGTCCATGTTTGCAATGAATTATTTCATCTCCTTTTCAGTAGCCTTCTTGGAGAAACATGATCCAGAGTTTTTCCCTCTTAGTCCTGGCTCTGCTGTAGCTGTGATTTTGCAAAGGCCTCGGACTCTATGGGCCCTCTGCTTCCTCTTCTCGGAGGCTGGAATCTACTGCGCTGTCTCACAGCTGTGGGGCCCCGTCTTCTCCCACCCTTTCTCCTCTTCCTCCTGGATCCTTTTCCTTCTTGTATCTCTGCCCTGCCCTCCCAGCCACTCCTTGGGACTCAGAAATCATGGTTCCCAGATCCTTTTTTTTTTTTTTTTTTAAAGATTTTATTTATTCATTTGACACAGAGAGAGAGATTACAAGTAAGCAGAGAGGCAGGCAGAGAGAGAGAGGAGAGAGGAGGAAGCAGGCTCCCTGCTGAGCAGAGAGCCCGATGTGGGCCTCGATCCCAGGACCCTGGGTTCATGACCTGAGCCGAAGGCAGCGGCTTTAACCCACTGAGCCACCCAGGCGCCCGATCCTTTTTTTTTTTTTAATGCCAGTTTTTTCATGAGATGGAAACTTGTTTTTCACCTGAGAATTTTTGTGATGGGAAGCTGCTGCTGTCATTTTCCCATTGATGATTATGCCTTGAGGGACTCCTCAGACTTGCTGAGTGTTGCATGTAAAATTAACTGTACTCGGGGGGTAGGTGTCATTGGAAAGCCTTCAGCTTCCTGTCTGTGGCAAGTCCAGCCCATGCCTTGAAGGCAGAGAGTCATAATTAATGGAGAAAGTGATGGTAGGCAGGGCGTGCGCTGCCCTAGCTGCGTGCCTTACGCAGTTCCTTTCATGGGTCGGCCAGAGAAGGGTCATTATCTCAGTGTTTTCTGGCATATTTGATTCCTTAGCATAATTTTATATCCTTAAAGGACAGCATCTTAAAGATGCATTGACATGTGTTTTTGACTGTGTATTCTGTGAGTCCTCCTATGGAAATAATTCTTTGGCGGAGTGAGCAAAGAAACAGGATTTGGGAGGTTGGGTGGCTTGGTGAAGTATGGAAATTACTTTTAGCAATCTGGGAAGGTTGCATTTATTTGTGATCCTTAAATTGGTTTGTGTGTTCCATCAGGGGAAAGAAGGGTAGGAGGCAACAGCTCAACTTGAGGGCATTTTGCTGTCTACAGATAAAGAGAAGATGGAGAGAGAGTCATCTCTGTGTGTTATCCACCGGAGACACGCCAGCGGGAAGTGGGTTGGAGGGGGCATGCGCTCTCTGCAGTGAGTGATAGCTGTCCTCTAGAAAGCTGTAAAATTCATAGTTTTTTTCCTGAGTATCTATGGACTTCTTATTGATTGTAGAAAATACGGACAGTGTGGAAGAGCAGGAGGCAGTGAATGATAGCCGTCCTGAACCCTACCATCCACAGGCACCCATGGGTGCAGTTTTGATACACTGCCTTCTCGTTACACACACACGCATTCATGATAAGCACAGGTTTTCCTTTCCACCAAATGGATCTATAATTACTGAATGGTGTCATAATTACCATTTTTTTAGTTAATAGAAACACTTTTTTCTGTAGTCGAAACCTTCTTCAGCATAGTATAATGGCTCCTTCCTGCCCAAGATTCCATTTTATTAAAAAAAAAAAGCACCTCTAATTTTTATCAGTTTTTTATTACTGGGCATTCAGTTGGTGTCCTTTGTTTCAATATGATGAGTAATGCCTTATTGGATCAACTCTGTAAATCTTCTGTTGCATATCTTTGGTTATGAGAATAAATTCTTAGACGTAAAATTTGCTGAGTTAAAGGAGATGTCCAGTTTTGTGGCTTACTTACTAAATACTAGGTATTTAGTAAGCTAATACTAGCTTACTCCTTACTAAATACTAGGTATTGTTATTTTGATACCTTTGGCAATTGGATGTGCAAATTACTATTTTATCTTAATTTGAATTTTCGTAATTATTGATAATATTGAGTCGTCTCCATAGATTTACTGTTTGTATTTCTTCTTTTGACTTCCTTTGTCTTCTAGAGTGCTCATTTTGGAAAAAGCACTCTTCTGTAGCTTCACTGGGTTCTGTTTAATGCAGTGATGCACACCATGCCCTAATGCTGTATGTTTGCCTTTATTAACTTCCTAGCCATTTCTGACTAGCCCCACTTAATGATACATGCAGACTACACCTTGCCTTCTTGAAGATCCAGAAGCCATTCTTGATTTAGGCATTGTCAACACTGTGTAATACAGAGGCCATTGTATATATTTACCTTCAAATGACAAGTACTGATATGATAACGTCACACAGTAGCTTCATGTACCCATACGGTAAAAGTTGGGCGACAGAAGAGATTGGACACCACTGGCACG
Source organism: Ailurus styani (assembly GCA_002007465.1). Classification (NCBI taxonomy): domain Eukaryota; kingdom Metazoa; phylum Chordata; class Mammalia; order Carnivora; family Ailuridae; genus Ailurus; species Ailurus styani. The sequence continues at coordinate 910,725 of LNAC01000203.1, forward strand.
AACTTTGTATATGTTTGGCTTTCCTGGTGCTTTCACATACATTGTGATTCTGCCTCTTAGGATTTAATATTCATAAACCACCTGCAGGTATTACCTCTGTTTTATAGGTGATGGACCCAAGGCACATGAAGTCTAAATGCTTTGCCTAGTGTCACTTAGCTTGTCATTTACAAAGTGCAGCCATCAATCTAATAATGTCATTCTGGATCTCAAAAGGCACCACATTTTTCTCTCCTAAACCAGACATTTTTGGAGGTGATTTCTGGTGGTGGAATTTCTCAGGGTTTCTTTTTGGGTTGGAGTATGTCCACAAAGCCCAGAGGAGGCCAAGGGGGCTGAGGATGGACTCTGGACCCTCCGTGAGTTCTAACGTTTACAAAGCCATACTGTCTTCAGATGCAGTGCAAGCATCCCTCTGAGGGGTTTTTTTTTTCCCTCTGGGGGATTTGTCCACGCAGAGACAAGAACTTGCCAGATAGCCTAGGACTAGTCTCTTCTGTGACATAGATAATATATATTCTCTTGAGGGTCAGTTTGAGGAATTCCATGTGATCTGTAAGTGAGTATTTCTTTTGACCTTGGCATTGAACCAAGCAATCAAGCTTGGTCATCATGCCCCTCCTGGCGCCATGAGAGTCACTGAGCTCTTGCCTCACCAGTCACCTTAACCTGTTTCCCAGACAGTGTAGGACTTTTTCATATTGGTTGTATTTGATCTGAGCTATATATCTTTCCTTTGCTATAGATCCACATTAACCAGTCACTAGAAATAACATCCTTGGAAGCAGATGAACATATGGAAACGGAGATGGTCTGGTCTCGTTTGTCCGTCTCTTTCCCAGAGGCCTGGCGTGTGCAGCAGCAGGCGCGGTAGGAGAGAGTCCCTGGGAACTTTTCAGTCATTCAGCACATTGTCACAGAAAGAGAATAGAAAACATGGGCTCTAGGCACAACTTGTGTGACTTCAAGCCTGTTATGCCAGGTCTGTGAGTCAGGGAGAGCATCACGGACCACATTTGGGGTGTGATGCAGGGAGAGCAATAGAGGACCTATGGGATCTAGCGAGGTGACGGCCTATCCAGGGCTGCTTCCTCTGTACTTCTGGTGTGTGTGTGTGTGTGTGTGTGTGTGTGTGTGTGTGTGTGTGTGTGTGTGTGTGTGTGTGTGGCGTCAGTGGGGGGAATTCACAGAGACTCACTTCTATTCTCTGTAAAATAGAGGTTATTTTAAAAATCCACTTTACTCACCTCACAGGCTGCGATAGTGTGTATGGAAAATGCTTTGTAAGCTATAAATGATGGCTACTTATCATTATATTGGTTATTGGAAACTTATTATATATCTCACACTCTGGTCGGTGCCAGGGAGATAAAAATGATCCCTACTATTGAAGGGCTTTGAATTCCCCTGAGGAAGATCACACCCACAGACGCCACGCATGTAAGGCACAATACAGACAGTAAACACCTGCTTTGGGAAGAGGACTCTTCTGACAGCTGGTATATTTGGGGGAGGTTTCAGGGATTAGTACTTCGAAAGATGGAAAGATCTGGGTAATTGCACACAAGGGAGATTGTGGCTAGGCAAAGGCCATTTGTTGGAAGTTATGTTTGTATTAGGTGTTTGAGAATTCTCTGTTCATATTATTACCATCATGAAGAGAAGATAGAATTTGCTTTCCGAAAGTATATGGTGACTGTCTTAGAAGACAGATGTCTGAGGAGTTAAGGGACGTGTCGGTGTGGGGTTATGATCAGATTTAAATCAAGCCATAGTTAGGTGTAATTGGGGAAAAATAAGAAATATCTCTCAACAGCAGAATAGATGAACATGTCGCACTGTAGGCTGCCCTCAAACTAAATAATATAATTTCACATGCAGAGTATATGCAGGCGGGTAGAATACTTTCTGCCTGAAATTCACCGCTCAAAAATCTGAAATGCTCCAGTATGACAGTGGCCAGGCAAATGTACCATTTGAGAATGTTCTATAAACCTTCTCAACCTCGGGGTGTAAAGCAAAGTCAGTTGTCTTTGCCTCATATATGACACGACTGCTGATTTGACTTGGGTCAGAAAGCAATTCCTGAATCTCCCTGGGGAAGGGACCAAAAGGCCCTTGACATCCAATCACCAGGAGCCTTCAGCTGAGCTCTGCAGGGAGGGCTGCCTGCCACGGGTGTGCTGGGAAAATAATTGGAAGTGTCCACAGGGAATTAAAAAACAGATGGTTCAGAAACCACTTTGGGGCTTGCAAAAGGACTTCAACCCTAATATAAGAATGGGGATGGTGAAAAAAAATCTGTGTCAAGGGCAACTGGACGTAAATTCCTGCTGTGTTTGTCATTGGTAAACATTACTTCACTCAGTGGAAACATCACATCGGTAAACGGGTGTTATCTATCACCTTATACTGTGCATTTGAGAGTCGAGATGTTTTCTTGCTGATATCTCGTGCTTTAGGAAGCAGTGTTCCTGGCTTCCATTTTGTGAGAAGGAGCAAGAGGAACAGATGGGACAAGAATGCTTCTCTTTTCCCTCCATTCCTTTGCAACAGGTTGCTGAATAACAGCTGGAAGGAGTAAATGGGTTTATTCCCGGGAAGATAGACATTGTGTTAAATATTTCGTTTTGGTTAATTAATTGATTATTTTTTTTGGTCAGAAAAAAGATCTCTGTAGAAAGCTAGTGCAGGCACATATGTGTAAACTGGGTTTTTCTGATCCACACCTTGTCTGAGTCGGGAAATGTAGTGAGTGACAGCTAGCCTCTTTGTGACAAATTTAGATCCAAGGGATGTAGCTTTTCCTTTCAGTGATCTTTAAGGCAATGATGTCATAGTAAAGCAAGGTGAGTTTTAAAGTGGCCAGACTACATCATAAGCCATTTTGATATGCAGGTAAATCTTGTGACACCTGGGACATGCTTTGTAAAGCGTACGGAGGACAGGAGACAAATTGCTACAAAAGTGAACCCTGAAAGGGAAAGATCTCTTCTTGGCCCAAAGCTGCTCTGATTCAGTGCAGGAACTCGTGGAAAACCCCAGACGAGCGAGTGTAATTAAACCCTTCGAGGCCCAAACGTATTATGCCACATATGCCTTGATCTCAGGCTGTCATTCCCTTCTGTGTCGTAGCTGTATTTTCTATGTATTTTTTCATTTCCTGGAGTGATTTGATGCTATGACCGAGGACTGACTGAGTTACTGTCTTTTAAAGAAATCTTTAGAATTCCTTATCATCGGTGAAATGAAGTTGTGAATTTATTATTGGGTCCTCTGGATGACGCTTTGACTTGGACGATATACTTTTTCTCAAATTAAGCATCAGTTTACGTTCTACTTAACCGAATAGATTTTGCTCAAAGGCTGAGGCTCTGTTTAGACTTGTATTCCCTCCAATGCCTATTTGTGCTATGCTGTATGCAGCAAGTGCTTACTAAGTGCTCGCTTATTCGCTTTGCCATGACAAGCATCAATAATTGTTCCCCGTCTCTGTTTTTCCCCCAACATTAAAAAAGATATTTAAAAACAAAACAGGGAGTATTTATTATCATTAAAGTATTAAGATTATCTATAACAATAGATCTTTTGTTTGATTATTCCAGTGAGCATTAGCCCTCTTGTCCTTCTTGGTAAAATGTTATTTACCTGGAACTAAAAGCCTCGGGTTTTATCTTAGCCAAAGAATGTGTGTTTAGCCGAGAATGTAATTAGGGGAAATACTTCAGGGATTGTCAGTGCAGTGTTCTTGTGGCTCTTAAGCAATCCATATCCTGCTAAAATGTTTGTCTTTTTTCTTTCTTTTTTTTTTCCCCCCTTCTGGCTGTTGTTCCAGGTCCCTTATTTCTCGTGAGTCTTTGGCGTCCACGACTTTGAGTCTGACGGAAAGCCAGTCAGCCTTGAGCGTGAAACACGAGTGGTCTCATGGCTACAGGGCGCCCCCGTCGCTGTCGTCCAGCCACGGCTCCCCACGCGGCATCGATCTAGGGGACCTCCTTAGCCTCCCCCCCGGGACAGCCATGTCCGGCAATAGCGTCTCTAACTCATTGCCGTCCTACCTTTTCGGCGCGGAGCACAGCCACTCTCCTTACCCCAGCCCCCGGCACTCAGCGACCAGGTCCCACTCGGCCCGCTCCAAGAAGAGAGCGCTGTCCTTGTCCCCGCTGTCCGACGGCACGGGGATCGACTTCAATACCATCATCCGCACGTCGCCCACGTCGTTGGTCGCCTACATCAACGGTTCGAGGGCTTCCCCGGCCACCGTGTCCCCGCAGCCCGAGGTCTACGGGCACTTCCTGGGGGTGCGTGGCAGCTGCATCCCCCAGCCGTGCTCGGGGCCCGGCAGCCAGAAGGGCGTGCGGGGGGCCGGCGGGGGCCTGGCGCCGGCCTACAGCGAGGACGGCGTGCTGGAGTGCGAGCGCATGCAGCAGCTGGAGCACGGGGGCCTGCCGCCGGGGCTGGTCCACAACATGGTGGTGCAGCACGGCCTGCCCGGCGCCGACGGCCCGCCGGGCGG